>WUQG02375231.1:0-18028 GCA_011317285.2 Androctonus mauritanicus | reverse complement strand
TAGATACGCCTTAGTTCTTAATGACTTAAAAGATCTTCGAGTTCATCCTGAGTGGATCATTAATGAGACGATGCAGACAAAAAGCGAATGAAAAGCTTTATTAGGGGAAAAAAGTAGTACTTCAAAGAGGGAGGGGGAAGTCCACCTGGGAACCCCACTGGGATGCACCAATCGTGATATGCAGAGGAGGAAAAAAAAAGGTGTGGATTAAAAAGTAGCTTCTTTGGCGTTAATCGATGCGGGTGGTCACATAGTCTCAAAAATTTGCCACTCTGCTAAATTAAAGTACTATTGCACCCACCTGCGGCCCCTGCAATGGCTTGTTGATCTGTGGTGACGTCTCCGGTCATCAAGGTTCTGAATGGTAAGTAGCGATAGGTATGCTCTCTCAGTAATGCTTCAACAGATTCTCTAAAGAAAGAATAAAAACAAAAATTGTTATATTTTTGCGTCTCGGATGATTTAATTGCAGTTTTATTGATTTTATTTGAATAAATTTATCGCGAAATGTTTACAGAGAAGCAATTTCTTGCAAGTGTTTGTTGAAATTGTCACGAGGGTGCTCTTGTCGACACACGACTCCTGCATCACCTGGAAAGAGACAGGCTGGGAGAAATACAATATGGAAAGCATGACGGATGAAGGTTTAACACCGAGTCACGCTACGGTTTTGGTCACGTGCGTGACCACGTGACAGATGCAAGCCGAGTGTGACGTCACGGGAATTTCCATTTAGATGGAGTAGTTTTCGGGGGATTCTAGGCCCGCAGCGTATAATAAAAGAAGATAGAGATAAAACGCGTGCCCTCGAGTTTCGTTTTCTCTTTTTGTCCATTTTTTGTCCTTTCTGATGACATTTCGTAACAAATTTAATATCCATCTGGTTCTCGTTTTTACAAAGCGGAAAAATTTTAGAGAAAAATTACTTTTTATACGCAACAAACAATGAGCTCAAATTCAATCAGAGGTAATTCGTGGTTGTTGACACAAAAAATTCCAAAAATTCTCACACTTCGAAGTGATTCAGAGGTAAAATTTTCTTTTAAAAATAACCACCATTTTCCGAGAAGCGCTCCTCATTAATCTATCAAAATTGTCAGATGATACAAAATTTAAAAAAAATTGATTTTCGCTCGATTGAACAGACAAAGCATAGCCTTGGTTTGCAAAAATTCACACAACAGAGACCTGATTTTGCTTAAAAATTCTTTCACGTTCAAAAATCCGGAAGAGATAGATAAGGATAAAGACGGATAATGAAAGGACGTAACGCATTAATATATTTAGAAATGCTTTGTGTCCTTATAAAACGACCTACATAAAACCGAAATTATAAATTGTTATATTTAACTCGGAACAATTGATACAAACATCTATAGACATGTTAGTTTAAAAATTGTCATAAAATAAATAGGCCTTGAATGAAGAATATTCTTTGGAGGTATTGAATATCACGAGAATGTTATCTTTAAATCAGGAATTCATAAAGTTTTGTATCCATATAAAAACTGTTCAGCCTTGTAGTGAGTACCCAGTAAAACACAGTTGTATTTTTTTTCCTCGGTTAATTTCTTGCAATCGCACTAACCTTTAATTGCATTATATTGTGAAGGTAGGCGAAGGTTTCTGTGGAAGAAAGACCTCATAAATCATTATTACGTATTCTAAGATAGAAGCAAGTAGCGTTGGCATCCGTCTATACCGCCTGGTTGGGAGGGGGAGAGTTGTAAATCAGAGTCAATCAATGGTAGACACATAAAAGGCTATTAAGGACATTAGAGAAATGTTTGCCGCTTTTCTGTAACAGAAACGATTCAGACATTGCAACTTGGATTTTACTTTCTCCCAACGAGAAAATTTCCTGGGGTTAAGAGATTGGGGGTTATTAGGATATTCTTGGTTTAGCGTCGTAAAATTGAATTTATGTTACAAAGTGTGCTCCAACCGTGTGTGTGTGTGCATGTTTCTGTTTTTCTGTGGTTCTTCTTTCGGCTCGCACCTGGTCCACGCAAAATCCTTTAGCATTTTTCCAATTTTGCTGATTATGGTAGCTATCCCTAGCTCTTTTTTACTTGTTTTATTTTCTCCGCACAGATTGTAATAACGGGTTGCCTCTGGCAGTTTAAGTAGAGTTGTTTGTGTGATAATTGCCACTCCTCTCTCTATCTCTCCCCCTCTCTCTCGCTTACCGAATTATATGACGAATTGCAAATTTAGGTTTTAAATCGCGGTTCGTACCATAAAAATAATCCTGCTCGTTTAATTTAGTTAGAATTCGTATAAATTTAATTCTAGCACGCAAGGCGTGTATAGAGTTCAGTATCAAATCGTGCCAGTAAGAAGACGTGAAGGATTTAGACGGTTTTAGTCAGATACGTGATATGCGAAACGTTACTGAAGACCCGCAGCGAGCCATTGTCCATGTAAAAGATATAATAAACTGTTGAAATCCCAAGGAAAAAGTAGTGCTGTATAGAAGAAAACCCCCCTTAACAAACAATCTCGTCTTTATAGATTGGATGCGTCTACCAGCTGGGTCTCACGTTGCTCGCTTCCTGTCTTGCGACACTTACGACAAGAATGCACGACAGAGCACGGAAATGATGCTAATTGACCATTACTAGGTGTCAGTCCGACTTTATTTATGACGTCGTATACGATTCCGCCGGACAAACCAAGAGTGGAAAACAATAGCATGACGTCACTGGCACCGAATGACGCAAATGTGGACCCCCATCAAAAATCCCGAGTAAACAGAATAACAATCGCAAAGTTGCGCATCTGGTTCTGTAGAAAGGAAACCATACTTCATGCATTGAATTTCCTACATTTTCCTATTGTGAGCAAGTTGAACTTTATGAGGAATCGTATGTAATAATTTTACGCACAATTTCTGACTAATAAACACGTGAGAGTTTACCTATTTTTTTTTTTTTTGGTTTCTTTTTTCAGCCACGCTTACCTTTCAAGATCTGTAAGTCTGGAGGAATCACGAAATCCCTTGGCGAAAGGATTGCTATCGATTTTTAGTTTTGTTATCTGTAAAATAAACAAGTTTTTTATTATTAATTTTATTTTTTTATGAAGAAATATGTCTTAATTTATAGGTAACAATACAGGATGGCAGACAACGGCCATTCTTTTGTCTAGATAAACTGTCCGTTACGGATGGGTTGGTAAATTAAAGTATGTTTCATCTTTCCAAAAAACGGTAATAAACTTAAATGTATGTCATTCCAAAACCGACAAATTAGGAAATTTCCAGTCATAAATTACAGAAAATATTAAATTATCTTCAACCGTTTCTCAAACTGGAAAATAACCTTGATATAAATATTTTAAATAAATAGTCGCGTGTCAGAATAGATAAATGCCACAAAAAATTGGCACACACTCTCTGGTAAAAGGTCTGACAGCGTTTAAAAAGACACATCATCTTAACTTGGATTGAAAAGGTTGGGGCAGTTCGTCCTCAAGAAGTCTAAAAAGTGACATAAGAAGAGGCGACGTCCGTGTGTGATGGAAAGCAAAGAAAGTAATGAAAATTGATGGACGAGATTCGTAAAAAAGAAAAAAAATAATAATATAAAAGGGAGAGAAAGATAGAACCGACGTCAAGCGAATTACTGAAAAAAAAAAAAAAAAATTCAAATCGCTTTTAGACTAATTAGTGTCTCGTTCTGCTTATAAAAATAACAGAGAAAAAACTGGCATCAGAAAAAGTAAAAACGAAAAATGTGGTGTTTCTTCTGAACGGTGGCAAATCGGCAACATCTAATTTTTCATCGTTAGGACCGATAAGAACAAGCGGGCTGTTTCCTCTTCGCCCCCTTTTCCAGATAAACGTAGTCCATCTGTCACGGTCGCCATCTTGAATTCGTCACCCCGACTCCACTCTTATTTATTTTATTTTTTTTGTTATTCCAGTTCTTTACTGAACGGCATAAAACAAAAATTCCCGACAGTAAAATTATTCATAAATCTAAATGAAATAATGTCGATCTTCCACATCTACGTTTCCTCCCCTTTTAAGTTGCTTATTATTCAAATTAGGATAATTTAACTAATGGTTTGCTTTTAATTGGAACACTTGGTGAAAATCTTCACGCTGGCTAATCGGATTAGGGGGTGCAAATCTGCTTGCGAACTCTGTGTGACAGTTTTTGGAAGAGGAGATGAGTACTGCGATGCACGGCATCGTTTTCTCTCTCCCCCGACAGTTTTCAATTTTTAATAGTGATTTTTTTTATATATATTTTTACTTACCAATTGGTTTTGATAAGCAGTCACTGCTGTGAATACTGTTTCGGGAAATATGTATGTCCGGAAAAATTCGGTTTCTAGATCGTTAATGACTGGACATTGATTAGAATCGCTTCTCAACTGTACCAGATGAATCCTGGGTTGATACTTGTGCATCGAATTGAGAACAATCTGAAATTATATTAACGAAAAATATTCGTTAGATATATCTATATATTCGTATGTTTATTCGCTGTTTAAAGATGTGATTTACGATCGACTATTGTGCTACGAAAGAATTCTAAATGTGTGCTAAACATGCAATCAGACCTCAATTTTAGATGCACATTTATAGGGAATCTGTCATGCAGGCCGTGACTAATAAAACTAAAATTGAACGACATCAATTCTGTAGCGGAAAATGTAACCTGGCTTGCATCGATTTAAATGTGGAAGAAGAAGCTTTTGTATGATTGCTAACGTTGCAAACAGTTTACAACAATTATTTTACTACAGAAACTGTTTTGTTTTTTTTTTTAAGTTTTCTTAGACAACAAAACGTTCTGTTACTCTTTATTAATAAAACTTTCAGCACTGCAAACTGGTAGCAAAATAATGCTCGAGTTAAAAACCTGCTTTGCTATTTTTAATTTTGGTTGACTTGCGAGTAGTTTAAAGAATTTTTTTTTTCCCTCTTTCATACATCACCATTATTGTGCGGTATATGTCAGTTTTATTTTTGCCCATCCAGCCTGCGAAGACAGCAATAACAAGTTGTTAGATTTCTCAACACATTCGCCTTCCTAACCAGATTAAAGTTGCCGAAGCAACAGAAATGTGATGACGTTAATGAAAGAGTTGCAGGCGTGCCAACAGTCTTATTAAGTTGCTAAGTATTCTTTTGCTTCTTTTCTCTCTAAAAGCTAACTTGGCTTTGGTGCAATATGCTAATTGAATATTTTCCAGCCTCGCATGGTCTTCTGGCAGGAGAAAATAGTTTTCGGATGAAAATATTAAAAGGTTACAGACCGAATATTTAAGAGTTGAGCGACGTACAAACGTTTTTTCTCTTAAGAAATTTTTAAATGCTTTAGAGGTTTAAACAACTTATAATGTCAGGTGAGCACTATAAAAGGGTAGGCCAACTTAAAAAGTTGGTTGAAGATTTAAACAATTTACGCTAAAAAACTGTACACATTTTTAAAGTATATTGCGCGTATAAACAAAAATATTGAAGTTTATAAAATTCGCTCATTATGAGTCTCTGAAAGATCTTGCAACATCTATTATGTGCAGTTTTTGAGCCCAAATCGAAAAAGAGAGGCTTGCAGTAGGCTTTCGCTGAGAAACGCGTATATAAATGATTAAATAAGTTTACTTACGTGTCCTTGTTTATCCATTTCGTTATTGGTGAGTTTTACTTTTTCGAAAGATACTACTTGCTTCTTCAACTGGTCTCCAGTGAAAGGTGAATCGGGATGGACGTAGAGACGAGGTGGAGATGGAGGATCTGCTTTCCCAGCTACCAACCACGCTGATCTATGATAAGCGTAGCGATACCTCTTATTATCTACAGGAACTATATCCAACAGTACAGCATACTTTAATTTCGGATCCGTACCGGTGAAGGAAATTCGTAACGTTGGAAACATCCTCCTGGAGGAACAAGATGAAGGATTAGGATTTTGTACAGAAGAAAATGGGTTTAGAAACGAAGATTACTCCTTCCCACGCACTCCTTTTAATGCGCTTTTGTTATACGAAACATCACGAGAAAGGTGGAAAAAAATATGGCAGAAACAATGGAACGTTAAAGACATAACATAAATCACTACAAAAGCAGATGGAGAAGAATAGCAGATGGTATCAACAGCAAAGATTTTCAGTTGATATTCTCACATCTTAAATCCTTCCAAAAGATATATCTATCTGTTGAAAAGCATCCAGCGAACACACATCATCATCTTTACTTTTCACATTTTTACTGTTAACTTCATCAAGGTTATAAAACAGAATTTTTCACAGAAAAGCTATCATTATAAACAAGCTTCAAAAGATTCTAGATCTGCAATCATATATTCATTAACAATAACGAATTATCTTATTTTATTAAAATTATCCGAAGCTTGTTGAGGAAGAGTAGCCATTTTTAATCACTGTTAAGTTTACTATTATCAATATTATAATATTGAAAGAGTTTAGAGAAGAATTTAACCGTTTATCCGATTAATTGGAGGCACGAAATGATTAAAATTTGTTAATTTATTAAATTATAAATGTTAAAAAAAGTTCTCTAAATTTAATTTAGAAATTAAATAATTCGCGAAATATGCTTAACATTGTATTAATATGAATTAAAATAGGCGAGGGATTTAATTACTTTTTCTAATTTAATTATTTTTAATTTTTATTATTTTACTAACTTAAATCTTAATTTTTATCGCTTTGCTAACTTAACTCTACTTGATTTCTATTACTTTTCCAACTTAACATTTCTAATTTTCGTTAATTTTCTAACTGAACTTTTGTAGTTTTCCCTAATTTTCTAATTGAACCATTGTAATTTTCACTAATTTTCTAACTGAACTTTTATAGTTTTCACTAATTTTCTAATTGAACTTTTGTAGTTTTCACTAATTTTCTAACTGAACTTTTGTAATTTTCACTAATTTTCTAACTGAACTTTTGTAATTTTCACTAATTTTCTAACTGTACTTTTGTAGTTTTCATCTCATTTCTAATTTGTCTTCTATTTTTTATCATTTTAAATTTATTATTCTAATTTTTATTATTTTCCTAACTTCATTTTCTTTTGCATAATTAAATTAACAAGACTTGTAATTGTGCAGTTTAATAATTTGTTTTGTATAACTTTAAAAACGATTTTTCTTGTTGGAGTTTATATTTATCACAATTTCGATGTTATTTATAAGAAAAAAAAATAGTACGTGTAAGCTCATAAATAAGTTTCAACAATGAGGAGCACATAAATTTGAACGAATGGAACCGGAGATTTGCCAATATGCGTGTGAGCCTGCACGAAAATTTTATTTATGATGATGGATTTTAACAAATTTATGCAATAAATGCGAATAAAACATATTTAACAGTCGATTATTTGCCATTTAAAAGCGCCTATAAACATTCTCTACTAAAAAAAAGGGGGGAAAACTGTTTAAAACGATGCAATCACCTTATTTGTATGATTATAGGATGTTTTAACAAAGTAGTTAACGATATATATAAAAATAAAATAGTTAAAATATTCTACAAAATTTAAAAATATAAATAATAATAAAATTTAGCAAGCTGTAAAACGTCGATGGGTTGGCGATTGTTTCGCAACACAGACGAAAAATGGGCGTTTCTTAAAGCCACACCTATTTCGAATCAACCAAACAAACGTCCGTAACGATAAACGTCACACAAGTGCAGTGGCACGTGAGTTCTTGCCCACGTGACCGATTACTATATGCCGATTGGTGGATTTTTTTAAACTTTTTTTAAAATGACAAGCGTTTTAATTTATTACTCAACGCTTTTCCTCTTTTGTATTAAGTTATTGGTTGGTTAATGACGATCGTATAATTAAAATTTCGGAATATTAACTTCCCATATCATTACTTTAATTCGGTATTGTATAATTTTTTAAAATTTTCAAAAAATTTAATATTTTTTTTAAATATGTTTTCCAACTTTTATTATAATTTTTATATACACAAATTAATGCCTATAATGTTATCAAACGTAATTTGGTATCTTTTGATATTTATTTCTTCAATAAATATTTTAAAAAGCAAAAGATTTAAATAGTAATAAAAAATATAATATTTTCTTAAATTCGCAATTAATCGATATGATTTTAAGAAAAACACTGTAGTATATGTAAATATAAATGATAGTACTTGTAAAATTTCAAAATCTTTCATGAAATTTTAATATAAGGGACTAGTAGCGATGCGTCGCGTAAATAATTAGCATAATATGACGTAAAATACGGTAACTATCATTAAATAAATATATTTAAAATCAGTATGAAACTCATAATCACTTTTTATGAAAGTTGACATCATCATAACTTCTCATCTAATAGGAATTCGGCTAATAGGAATTAGCAAAGCAAACACATATACCAGACAAGGCAGTAACCGAGTTAGAGCTATTAAAATCTTGATAATGTATGTCTCTTCTGACAACAGATGAAACACCTAATAGGCAAAGGCAGCTTTAGCCCGTCTATGTTTATTAGGCCGCAGCCAAGTGACATGGAAGTCAGAAATGTTACTAGCGATCAGCAACTTTGCCTTTTACCCCGTTGAATTAACATTATTGCCAGTCACATATCTGCCCTCGTTAAGATGTGAAACTGCACAGACAGTTTTCATTAGAGCAACCCAGATAGGGAAGGAATATAGCAATTTAGGAGGGTTGAGATTTAATGCCTTTGCTTCTCTCTCTCTCTCTCTCTCTCTCTCCTCTCTTTACTAGATAAGCCAAATGATATTTGTGTTTTGGATGGAAGTGCGTGTGAATGAGTTTGCCATATTGTATTTTCTTTACTGTTGTCGTTAACTGTCTGATGCAATTATATAAGTAAAATTTTAAGTGGTTTATGCGATTTTATTAAGAAAACATTCCTATTTTATGATTTTATAATTAAAATTAAGGATGAATATTATGCAGAAGTAACGTAATATTCGTTAATGCGGTTAAACTGCCAGAATAATTTTTTTTTTTACTCTTTTTGTTGCGTTCTCGAACAGAGTTGGCTTAAATGAGTAATTAATTCATTAATTAAGGTTTACTGATGCATAATTAGTTACTTTTACCTTAATTAAATTCGAATTTTTTGAATGTTGCGAGTTTAAAAAGTGCGTTGACGTGGCTTCTGTCGTTGAGATCGTATTAAGAATTTAAATTATGCTAATTTAAAGTGAGTAAACGTTAAATCGTTTACAATTAACAGATTTTATAAATTTTAACAGATTTGCACCGTTTTCATCATGCTAAACAATGCGTGTTTATTAATAAAACATTTTTAAAAGTCCATATAATTATTTTTATCATCTCCCCTAACTATTTTAATAGTCTGATTAGCAAATATAAACGGAAAATATGCTAATTACATCAAAATCCGTCGTTATAACCTTTAAAAATGCGATTAAATGCGTAATGTTTGTTTCACCGCAGAAACGACGAGTCATGCGGAGAAGCATCCGTTTCGGGATCTAATAGGAAAAAAGAATATCGTAAAAATAATCAAATTATAATAATATTTTCGTTATAAACGTGATTTTATTATATCGAACAGTTAGTTAATATAAAACTAGACATTTTTTTGTCAAAAATATTGCTAAAAATCCTCTCAACATCGCAGGACTTCCCCTCATCCACCGCATCATTAACATCCCATATACCACAATTGCATTAGGTATAAGGGAGATTACATGGATGGTCTGGTGGAAATAGAATTAAATAATCGTTTATTATGTCCGAGTTGACGTAAAAAGTTGCTTTCACTCAGTAAATAATGATTCTAATGGATTTCTTCGCCTCGGTGATGAATTATCGATTGGATAAATATTCAAAAACGCCCAAGATGCTTTTAAAAATTGTAATTATCTATTTACACTTTTAAAATGCGTAAAAACACGAAAGAAAGTTTTAAAATTTAATATAAAGAAAACGATATTTTTCCCGCTTGTATCAGTTGGGTGTAATATTAAAAGAGAGAGTGGTAGCAGTTCACGTTTCCTAAAAATTACGTGCAGATGTGGGAAGATAAAGAAAGGCTTTTTCTGCTAATAAATATTCCACAAGTTGTCGGATGGCAGTTAGAGTGTTGCTCGTAAATCAGTTAGGCTCATGTGTGCATATATTAGTCATTAATCACAAAACTCTCTACAGTCATTAACCCACGGATGACATCCCACTACCATTTTGGGATTTTGCTCCCAAGTGAAGCAAAGCCTTCATTCGTTATCCGGCGATGATCTGTGAATTGGTGCGAGATGTCATAGCTAGATCCACAGATGATCTCTTCTGCTAAACTTGTTAATAATACGTCCTTTCTCCATAATGGAAAAGTAATGATAGATGAAACAACTCCATAAAAAAAAAAAACTATAAGTAAAGCTTCTTGTGATAGTAAACAAATTTAAATTACCAAGCAGAATTTTCCAGTTAATTTAGAAAGGTGGCAGGAAGCTAGATTGGTTTTGTTAAATTTTGCAATATTTATGCCTTGCTGTAGTGATAAAGAGTATGGGAATTATTTATTAACGACTTAAAGTAGGAAAATGTATCGACTCTTATAATATTCGCTCTCTTTCTAGACATATATATATATATAATATATATATTTTTTCATAACTGGTTTAAATGGAAATTCTGATATTGATTCTGAAGTGAGTATCTGCCATATAGGCAAAATCTCCTGGACATTGTTGTCCTTACTCTGACAGATTTATCCAGGCAATAGGTCCTAGGTACTAGCCCTATACAAATCGATGCTTGCATCATATACATTCACTACATTTTTCAGAGTTGACGAAGACTTGACGTCTCTAACCGATTTTCTTTCGCTTATCTGCAAACATTGCGTGTCTTCTGGGAAAAAATGCATGTTTCTATGAAAAAGGTGTAACTCTAGATGCCATGTTGAAACCTGCATGGTATATGAAACGCGAGTTGTTTTTTTTTATTTCTATCTTTACTCATGCAATAACGCGTAAGAAAATAATAATGTAAATAATTTATAATCGCATTAATAGTATTTAAACAATAGAATTGCCAAAATCAACGAGTAGAACAGGATCATTATCAGTTTAAATTATGAAAAATCTTAAATTCAGCCATTAAAACGTTAAAATCTATGATGGATACGATCATTTAACTCCCGTTACTGAGATACAGTCGCCATAATCAGTGGATTTTTTTAAAAATTTAAAAATTGCCGTTCACATTTGCAACTTAAATCCTAAATTATTTAAGTCGATAAGTGTTAATTTACTATATATTATTTTTTTTATCACAATTGTATGGCGATACTGATCGAATTTACCTTCCAGTTTTCGTGATGATCATCTCGGTTCCTAAGTTGTGAAACTTCTCCCAGAGATCTTTAGTTTCTAGTTGTCCGTCTATCCGATTCAATTCATCACAGTTACATCTACTCAACAGCATTGGATTAATTTTAGCTTTTTCTTTGCTTTTCGTTTCTTCGTCTTGATCGTTACCAGAAAGATTTCTTCCGCTTGTCTCTTCATCTTCGCAGTCTTTATGGTTGTCGTCTTGTCCGTCTGTAACCACGGTTAACTGAGTATCTGCAAAACAAATTTCTATACTTATTTTCAGAGAAATAACAGAATTAATTAACTCAAAATTATAAAAAAATGAGACGTTTTACGAAGCTCTGCAATTCCATTAAAACGCGGCCTAGGACTGTTCAAAGTTAAACAAAAATAGCTCCATTTTAAGTCATAAATTATTAAATGAAGAAGTAAAAAAAAAGAGAAAAAAATTCACTTTAATTAATGTATTATTAATGCTTAATTAATGATCTATCCTTTACTTAAGTTACCATAACAATAGAAAGAGTTCTATTCTCGTATAATTATCGCTGTGTTATCGCCATGTTTTTGTTATTAATATACATTCGTTCAACTTGGATAATTCTTTCACCTTGTTAATTATGATACTTCTAGATAACATCGCTGATCCGAGCATTAGAATTATTAAGTGATTTCTTTGTGCTTGAAACGTGGATTGAATGTCAAACCATCAATTAAAAATATATCTAGCTAAATTTGGATTGCATAATTTTTCAGAACGTGCTAGCAGAATGATTATTATGCAGTTTGATAAACGTTAAGAGCGGTTATCTACTGTTGATAATACGAAATTTTGTAGCATAGTTATGTGTGACTTTGTACAGTCGATCGAATCTGCTATATCGCACGAGAAATGTTCCCTTTTTTTTTCCCTTTTTTTGAAGAAATGACACAAAGTCGACACCGGAAACGTGAATTTGAGTCAAAATTTCGTAAGAACAAAAGCAGTAAGTCGAATATTTCTAAAATTGTTTAAAATAAAACACAACACACGTTCGATTTACTTGTATTTTCTAAGGAAATAAAAATAAAAAGTAATTTATTTATCACGAGTTTTTTTTTTTCATATTTTTCACGGTAAGACCGACCTTCTATCCGTTCCTGTTAACCTATCTGCCTTTAAATATTAGGCCCATCCATTGCGTAAAGTTTTATCTGGATGGAGATAGGAAGTGGAACGTTTAACCAGTTCGAAACGAGATTACTTCGGATGATGTTGTACAAACAGAGATGTCTGCGCTATGTAGCAGTAAACAAGCCTTCACTAAACGACTACAGGAACAATCTGTCAACCACTGCTAACTGGATCGATTGTGCTTCTATCTCAGCAGCAGAAAATGTGCTTGTCTCCGCAGCTTTGCTGGAAAATATCTTCTTCACCGGAATCATCTATCCTCGTCAGTCTCCCTGCGATTAAACTTTTGCTATAATAGAAGACAACCTCTATCAAATTATCTAAGTTTCATTTAGCCGTATCGATTAATTCGTTTATTAATTATTAAAATAACTTTCTCTAGTGTTATTTTGCCGTTATAAATGCTCTTCCTACTATTTTTCTTCTTTTTATATCAGTTTTTTTTCCCCTTCGATATTTTAAACCTGTTAAATCTTACGCAATTCTCCCATCTCTAGTGCAGGAAACCTGTTAAGATTAAGGAGATTAAGTGGCATTAATACGATTTTAATTGTATCTTTCATTATTATGCAAACACCATTCGATGATGTGATATAATATCTTGGACATTTTAGATTTACGACAATACCTTCTTCGATCTAAACCGATGTTTCGAGAGTGATAAAGTAAACATTTTTAGTTTTATCGTCTTCGAGTCGTGGAATTGTTACGCAATTCATAGGTAAACGAATGATAGAATTAATGATAAATCAATTGAAAATGTTTCAAAATAAGTGCACGATGTGTGGAACGTTTATTCTATTGGCACGATTGCGTGGCCGCGAAGAAATCGTGTTTGTATATCTGTTACGTTGTAAACTTATGTCATAACTTGTTTTGTAACAGGAATTAAGTTATGACATTTTATTGATAAATTTTTGAAGTATATTTGGTTTTCTCTGTTCAAAAAATGGCGAAAATTGAGCGGAAAATGATGTTTAAAATGCATGCCGAAGGAAAAATGTCGCTCGTAATATTTTAATTTTTAAGAAAATATCGATACATCCCATGCAAAACATTGGTAGCAATGAATATTTTAATTTTTCTTAAAACGAACTATAACGTAACAGAGAGGAGTAGACATTATCAAAAATGCTCATCGAAAAATATTTCCATCATTTACTGCTCGATACTGCTCTTTGCGATTGAAGAAGTTCTCTCTAATACGTGTCATAATTTTATGAAAATTCTATTGAATCACTCCTCGCTATCGCTAAGAAAATATGCTCGATATTAACGAAACTGCTTCTTGTAGCTAGATAACCTACATTATCAGTGAAATTTGGCTCGTTATCGTCAAGAAATGCTCACATAATTTAAAAAATTGTTTAATACCACAAAATTTCTGCCCTTTTATATAAAATTGCCCTCTCTATCGCCAAAAATCTGCATTATCGCAATTGAAAATTGCTTGAATGTTAATAAAATTTTGCTGTTACTCACTGAAAAAAATAGTTAGTTATCACTAAAAATCTGTTCGTAGTCATTACTCGCCATCAACAGAAAAATTACCACGAAAATTGCATAAAACCAACTCAACGGTATATCACGTCGATCGCATTGCTAGTAAGCGATTTCGTCGCATCGATCGCGTTTCTAGCAAGCGATTTTTTCGCTAGCAATTTATCATCGCTACTGTTTTCTTGCCAGTGCTACCGTCTTTAATAATAACGCTACTGTTGTTCATTATTATTAAAATGCCTGCTCACCATTCCTAAAAGGGGAGCCAGTAGCCAAAAACTAAAAATATTTATTACGCTAACTATAGATAGCTCATTGTTAGTAGAGTGCTATTTACGACAATGAAAACCTATTGCAAAAACTCACAAAGAAGAAAAGTTCTTTTTCGAATAACTTTATCCTACTTTTAGAAGTTATAAAAATTTAGATCTCTTTACAAATTAATTTCCGGTTCTAATAATATCCTATTTTAAAAAAGATCGTTCGAGTTTAGTGTATGAGAAAACGCTAAGAATTGAACTCGAAGGAGAACATGCATGGCATTTATTTTTAATTACGGCAATTTGATGCTTTATAGATCACAGGAACGGTTTGGGTATCACAGGAATGCCCGAAAAATTACGACTTGAACTTAGTAGTCGATGGTCATTATGCAAAATAAGGAAGAAGTCTAAATGTGGTCATTTAGACTTGTTATTCGTGGAGCGTGACATAAACTGTGGTTACAATCGCTGGTTAATAAGAAAAAAAAGAAGTGCAAGTTATACTAGAGTAGTAACTTCCTGAACTTAAACTATCCTTTTAATATTTACATTATTTATAATGACTATATCAGAGCAAACTCTAGTTTGTTGTTACAGTTAAATGAGGAAAACAAAATGTTTATTTATAGGCTACAATTGTATGATAAAGGTGATCAGCCTTTCTTACTGTAAAAGTTATACATGCCAAGCAGACTTAGACTCTGTATAAAGCTCTCGAATGATGTTAACAGAATCAATTTTTAAGTTTTTATTTACGTGTTTGCTAGGCCTGTACTTAGTAACACTTCACGCATATTCGAAACAGTGTATATTTCGCATGTAATAATATTCGGACGTAATATGAGGTTTTAGTGTAACCTATATTTATGTGCAATACAGACCTATATTTATGTATGATGCGTATGTCAATAAAAGTAATTTGTTGATGTGTAGGCCTGGACTGGCGGTACATTCATCTTGCGCGGTACCTAGTTTGCTTAAAGATTTATTCAATGCGTGCGTCACGCACTGTCAAATCGCGTCACGTGACGTGCAACGTGACGTCAATGTATACACTGTCACCCTGTTCTTGAAATATTACCCCTTGTCTTACATGACCTTTCGCTATATGCTTGAATAAGTAGAAAAGATGTTGTCTTTTGTGTTACTTGTACACTCGAACGAGTTCGGTTTTTGGAAGAAAAAATAATAATAATACGTTTGCAACAGATTTTTCGTCCAGGCAAACAATGAAGAGAAAAAACATCAAGGTGTGTAAAAAAAAAAGATAAAAGAAAATGTATAAATTGTAAGAGCAACGAACAAATGATGAGTATGCTCTAAATCGTATTTAGAGAATACTTTCCCACGTCAAAGTTGACAAGTTGTCGTTACGACCTATCTTAAAGGAAAAAGTTGCAGTTGACAGATATCTCATAACTACTTAAAGACCGATAGAAAAACAATAGAAATATAAATCTTCCGGTGATGTTAGCTTTAACCAGTTGAAAGAATAACTTCTTCATTTTACAGATGATGGATCCTAACAAGAATAATTTTAAGATGATGACGGTTATCCGCCTTTCAAAAACAGTATCTGTTGAACCTGTGGGAATTCTATTTTGGTCTAAAAAAATAAAAAAAAAATAAGACTTTTATTCATTTTTTGGTGCGACAAATGAGAAGAATCACGAACAGAAGGAAGAATTTGATAAAATTGAATATTTCTAGCGATGATAAATATACTTTTTTACCTCTATTTGCACCTATAAAACATCTTTAAAATTTTAATGAGGCCAAAATAACAGAATTTTAAGTATTTTTTATGATTTCAGACCATAAATATGAGAAATGCATAAGCGAAGTTGAGCATTTAATGCAGTGCTGTGGTAACGAAGTTCAGCACTCTTAACCATAGTGAACACATTTATAGACTAAACTGCGAGCAATATTTTATTAAAAGATCTTTCAGCGTAACACATTTTACTAAATAATTTAGCGCAGCATTACTTGCAGCCATGCTACGTTGAATTATTTTTCTAAAGAAAATCAAAAAATCATATAGAGTAGAGATACGCTTTGACAGAGAGTAAAAATTCAGATTTTATTCTCGGCACCTGATCTGAAATCATTAGAAGTTAATTTAAAAAAATAAACATTTATAAAAGAAATTATAACAAAGAATTGTACGAAAGAGAACATCATCATCGATTAAGAAAATTAAATCTGGAAAAAAAGAAAATAAATCACTTCGATAAGAAAATCTCGTTAATTCAAAAATTATCATATCGGAATGTATACACGAATAAATTTATCATTTATATCACAACACTTGAGGCTAACTGGGAGGGGGAAAAAATATAAAAATAATAATAAATGAAAGATTTATCGGTCAAATTTAAAAGATAAGAAAAGCGTAATTAAGCAAATTTAACGCTTTCGAGAATTTTCTGTTTTCTATTTTAACGCTTTTCTAAACAATATGATGTATTGAAGTTCGGTCTCTCTTTTGCTCTCTGTCTCTTAGGACAAAACTTCAGTGATAACGAATCGGAGATGGAGCAGAGTCTCACGTACACGTATCTAGACAAATCTGCATCAGATTTAATTTATCACTTGCCTGGAGGACCCAACTATTCAGTTGTGTGGAGTGTTCGCTGTTGGAGTGCTTGTCAATTTTTTTTTTATTTTTTCATCTGGGCCTCTTCTGAAATTGCACCTATCTTAATTTATAACATTAATATATCTGTAGAGACGTACGGAAGAAGGAAGAACGAGAGAAACCTGCTTCAATAAAAGCCAAGCTCTAAAACTATGCGATACCATTCGAGATATTGCAATTTTTTAATGTTTAAATCATTAATTAACCGTCACGAACGTTAAATACGAATTTTTTACGTGTTTAGCACTTTATTAAATAATTGTTAACCATGAACAAAGTTTAATTTTTAAAGCCAATAAATTAAGGTTTTAAAAATGGTTGAAATTTATCGGCTTAAGAGCGTAAACTTGTAGATCGATAATGCGATAAGTTCTTGTTTAGATACATTCATGCATAGAAAGGGTATTAAGTTTCCTCGGAGAAAAAATTTAAGTTCGAATAATGTCGAAGCAACTTTCCTACCCATTAATCTATAATCATACAACGTAACGCTTTATTAAACGGCGTTTAAACCGTATATTAAATAAATAATACCAGATAATGCTTAACAACGAACGATCAATAAGATATTTTTTCCGTACCGCTCATTAATTAACTATAGAACGGATGACTAATACGCTTCATAAATAATAAACACCAAACGTACTTTTTTAATTTTTTTGTTTCCTATAAACCTAGTTAAAATAACGACAATCATCGGTTACATGTGTAAACGTAGTTAAACCATTGTATTTCTTTTTAACTTACTTCTTTAACGGCGATTACCGGTAACGCGTGTAACCATAGTTAACTATTCGATTTCCTTTTGTTTTTGTTTCTATGTCTTTAACGGCGATTATCGGAAACGCGTGTAACCATAGTTAAGTTTACTCGACTACGCTTTTTTTCTTTATGTCTTTAATTAAGAGTAATTACTACTTACCCGTGGGACTACAGGGTTCTATCATCAGGGGACTGTCCCGATCAGAGACAGTATCGTTACTGTCTTCGCTATTGGGATGAGAAGTTGCCATCAGGGCATCAATGGAGAAATCTTTAGCACGAGAGGAAAGCGGTGCCGTGGGTCCGGCACTGATTGTAGGACTGAATCCTGTGGCCATTGCCCGCAAATGAGTCTCTGTCACCACCATAGGTG
>WUQG02375120.1:0-18029 GCA_011317285.2 Androctonus mauritanicus | reverse complement strand
CTCCTCTACTTAGTACTCTTACTAAGTGGAAAGTGGCGTCAAAAAAAAAGACCAGGGGCTGGCAAACTTTGAGTACGAACATGTGGATCTGAAGTAAAACTGAAAATGTAAATAAAACACTCATAGTTTCATTTATAAAATTCTTAAAGCATTTTATTCGCATAATGGTGATTTCATTTATTTTATAGGTCTCGGAAAACTTCGTGGCACTAAGAGCGTGAGGCATGAAATCAGAGGAGGGAAAGCGAGCGTAGAGCGTGAGTATATAGAGGGAGTTGAGGGGACAGTTGAGTACATGGTTCAATTTTTTTGTGATTTTTTTTTCATTTAATAAAGATATAATTAATATTATAACTTGTTATAATATTACTTTAAACTTTCCTTATTTATAAAAATATATTTATGACTCTCGAATAGTTTTAAAAATGTTGTGAGGGACAAGTTTGGCTCTTCCGTCTCAAAAGTTTGCCAACCCTGATCTAGACTATGCGATGCGTGAATTTTTAACACTTTCCGGTTTTGTTTAAACCTTTATAACACATAGAAAGGTGAATGGATTCAACGAACTCATCGGTTTTTGTGGATCGGTTTTTCTTCGATGCTCTAGCAATATTATTAATATTAACTTTAGAGTAATCTTTATTAAAAATCGCTGACTTAATGACTATTATGAAAAAAACTCAGTAATTATCATATTATCACCGCCTCGACTCATGATGATTCACACTTACGTTGATAACGTAACCAATAAATTCTGTGATTGGTCAATGCAGTTCCATGGGTTCGAGTCCCTGACCTAATGATTTGATATATAGAAAGCGTCCATTTTTGTGTCTGGTTCTCGTAATTTAGTGTTCTTTATATTTATTTAAGATAACGTATAGTATGTTGTAAACATTGGTAGTAATAAATCCATAAATTATGGGCATTTATGACTTACAATGGCGAGGTTCAAAACAGAATCCTATTATAAGTCAAGGACTACCTGTATATTTTAATGAGTTAATTTTCCAATAACACAAACATAAAACTTTGGATATGTGTTGATTGTCCTGTAAAAATTTTAATGTTGTTAATATATTATTTTTAATTGAGAAAAAATACTTTAAACTGTTGTCATACAGTTCGACAATTTAACATTTAACATTAATAACGAATTATTTTTATTTAATTAATAATTTTAATAACTATGAAAAATTGATTGTAAAACTGAACTGGTATCCAGCATACAATATATTAATCATAAAACAAAATTCATCCAGTATAATCTAACAATGCATAGCCACAGAAATAAAACAACTGTTATACAATAATAATACTTAAAATTTCAGTCATATAAAATAGATTCTTAAATTAGGTCATAAATGTTAGAATTTTCTTAAAAATATGATTTCATCCAATAGTAAAATACTATCATAATCAAATTCATGAAAGTATCTAGTCAAATCAGCAGCATACAGTTTTAACCAATAATTTTTCAGACATAAATAAATCTATAGCAGTGGTTCTCAACGTTTTATCTGTTGAGGAATACATTTTAATATCTTAAAATTTGTCGGCACACCTAAATATTTTAAATAATAATTTAGAGTTAACAACGAAGTTTTATTAACAGATTATTGTATTTATTCTTATTTATTACATTCAGATTTCCGACAAACTCGTACAATGCATCATTAAATGGCGGCCTTTATTAAGTTATAACGCCATCTGCGGATTTTGTCTTTTTAGAGAAACTATAATTTTACTTTAATTTTTATTCCTTAATTTTAAAATTACGAATAACGATAAAATATTTTGGCTGTTGCAGAAATTCGAGGGTTAGATTTTTCTAACGATACCCTATTTATAGGAATCGGTACAGTTGTTCGACTGCAAAAGGGATATCCAACCAACCACGTTTCGCTAGTAATATATACTAGAAGTTATCCGCTCATATAAATCAGCGGAAATATAATCTTGTGATTTAATCTTATATAACTGTATATAACGACGAAAAACACCTCCGAACTGGTGTAGGGAATTCAAACATCCTCCAGGGAATCCAAGAAGGAATCGTAAAATGATATCCGTTATTTCGCTACAGCGACACCTGCGAATTCTGTTCTTTTTAGAGGAACTACAGTTTCAATATAATTTTTATTTTTTATTTTTTTATTATTAATAACAACAAATAATTTTAGCTGTAGCAAACATCCAAAAATTAGACCTTTCTAAAGATACCCTATTTATAGAAATCGGTACAGTAATTCAACCGAAAAAGGGCCATCCATCCACCTAGTCTCGTTTGAGTATTAATAATATGATGATGACTAGAAATTACCTGCTCATATAAATGAGCGGAAATATAACCTTGTGATTTAATCTTATAATAGTGCATGCAACGACGAAAAACACCTTGTGTAGGGAATCCAAGAGGGAATCGTAAAATGGCATCCACTATTACCATCGTTGATTATTACGTTACAGCGTCATCTGCGAATTCTGTCTTTTTAGAGGAACTACAGTTTCAATGTAATTTTTATTCTTTAATTTTTAAATTATTAATAACAACAGATAATTTTGGCTATCTCAGACTTCCAAAAATTAGACCTTTCTAAAAATACCCTATTTATAGAAATCGATACAATTAGTTCAACTGAAAAAGGGACATTCAGCCAGCCAGACATGTTTGACTATTAATAATATAATGATGATTCACACAATTACATACCTACAATTCATTCTTAATTTTTCACGGCACACAGTCAAAGGTTTGGCGGTACAGTGGTTGAGAATCACTGATCTATATAAATAAATTTTTAAGTCATAATGTGTCAACTTCATTTTTTACACGTTAGAAAAAATTTTGCTTAAATTTTTATTTTTATACCTCACTACTAATCGTTACGATTTTAGATAATATTGGAGCTTCTATTTAAAAAAATGTTAATAAAAATTATTTAATTTTAAATTATGGATTTATTCGACCATACTCGCAATCGTCTTGAAGTTGATCCTTTGTTTCAGTCTTTATCTCAAGCAAGTCAGATAAAGAATAGAGATCTTATGTGAAAGATTCAACCATGAAATTCTAAAATAGAATTTGCTTACGATATCAGGATGTTCTGCGAAAAAAATATATTATTGATCTTTATGAAACATTCTCTTAGCCACGAGGAAAGCGCTTCAAATAAAATATAATTTAAGATATAAAATATGATATATAATATTTTTCTTATGTTTGTTATAAATTCTGAATTTATTAAGTTTAAAAAATACTTAAGTATTTTATTTTATGTAATTTAATATTGGCGAATTTATCCAAACGTTCTATTTTTGAATCAAAAAAATAACATGTAGCCATTTTGAAATTTGTTATTAGCACAGTTTAAGATAGAGAAAATGGTCACTTTTGTTCTATCAAATGATCTGAAAATATAAAAATGCCTGATAGAACATCATAGTTATATTTTTATATTAATTCTCTATCTTCAGAAAGTCATTGATGTCCCATAGTTTAGCTGGAATAACTAGCATGTGGCCATTCAGGTAGTCTTATTTATGTGATCAAGAGTGGAATTTTAGTATTGATTGTCTAAACAGAATCGAATATTATCCGTCATTAATTCTAAAAAAGTGATAGGCCAATTTCTTCCAATTTAGTACTTTATATAGGATTTCAGATAACTTTTAAAGTTTAATTTAAAACTCTCAATTAAAGCGTAACGACTGAGTTATCGAATCTGGACTCGAATAAAGAATACAAAAAAAAAGGAGACAAATTGCATATCGGTATGTCGCACTCGTTAACGTTACTCGATTGGCATACACAGTATCAGTTTCTGAGTGTTTATCGGCATTCCACGAACCAAGCACCGACAATTGCGACTCGTTATCCTTACAAGCAAATCGTCAAAGTGAAACGGTTGATGGACATCTCTTTGCTATTAACTACAGCATTTCCGACGGACGCCTTTACTAGTAATGATCTAAAACGGACGAGTTCATCAATTGTTAACAGACCATGTAGTGACAATTGGAATGGATAATGTTTTCTCTGCAATTTATTGTGTTTTTTTAGCCACGATGCCGAGTTATTTTTGGTTTTGTTATTATAATCCGCCATAATTGCCTTTATCAATGTCAACGAGATTTTTGGGAATATCAATATTATAGGATTATTTTTCGGTATTTTATTAAAATTTTTTATCTGTGGCCATATAAATGTTGATCGTGTTGGAATTATTGGCGATATTTTGATATTACTTGATGATGATCTTCATAAGCAGACGTACAATGTTTTGCAACTTTATGGATTGTCATTATGTCATAAATGAACATATTTTAATGAAAAAATCCCGATTTTTCTCTTACATCAAATAATTTTACGATAAAAATAATATTTAAATCATATGAACATTTTTCTTTTCCCATGACATAATAATAATATATTAACCTATCACGAATAAAAGAAAAAATATATTTTTTTTAAATTAAAAAATTTTTGTATATTTTTTAATTAATTGAAAAATTAAATAAGTAATTTTATTAATTAAAAAATTAATTTAAGAAAAAATTTTCAATTAATACAACAGATGGCACTACGAGTTATAGAAGAATGCAAGAGACATCTCTAAATAATGGGGACATAAATCATAAGATTTTTTCAGATTTTTTTTTTAACTCGAGCGTGATGATGAAGTCTCAAAAACATGTTTTAAATAAAATAAAATCACGAATAATATTTATTGTCATTTTTTTTTATCTTCATATACAACTGTTTTATGTGTAGGATGTTTTTAGCATTGGTTACATTGTATCCAAACGAATTACAAGTTCGAAATATTCAAATATTGTAAAATCGATTGTTAAATTTATTTAAAAGTAGAGAATTAATAATAATGTTTTAGTTAATTTATATTTATTTAAAAGTTTTGATATATTTGATCGAAATTTATCATTAATGTGTACTGTTTAATATATATACTGTATGTATAAAATACTTAGCTTCTTCTGTCACGACACAAGCTGCTAAAAGCGCCCCCCCTCGCATTTCAAATATTAAAAGATTGCCAGTTGACGACTTTCAGTTTTAAACAAAAAATAATAAATGGTTTTAAAAGCAAATCAGTTTTAAAACTTTGTAGATTGGTCGAAGGCTCCCGAATTTCAGTTTAAAAAATAAACTAATTCGAGATACGGCAACATTCATCAACTTGTGAGTTGAATAATGGCGACTGCTGAATGTTAGAAAAATTGGAGGGAAACTCAGCGGCAAAAATTACCCGGAGAACAGGCACCTTCGACATCAAAAAAGACTGTTGCTGGACATTTCAGAAAACAGAAGAGGAAAAAAAAAATTACTGTTAAAACTTTTGTGGGTGAGGCTGCCAAGGAGCGACAGCATCTCATATATATATACATGTATATAGACTATATACATAATAGTATATAAGATCAAACAAAGTCAAATATTTGTTTCCTTTTTTGACAATATTTAATATAGTAGAATAAACGCTATTATGCAAAATGAACAATTAAATTTTCATTAAAAAAAGTGGCATTTAAATAATTAAAAAGTTCAGTTTTGGGGGAAGTTCAATCATCATTTCTATAATAGCAGCTTAAAATGTTGAAAATGGAGTAAGTGTTTTTTTATTCCATAGTCAGCAGTCATAAAGTTTTGTAATTTTATCAGTACATATTACAGTATAGTCGCAATTTATGCAAATTTAAAATAGTAATATATCCATCTTCTGTTATCAGCAACAGAAGATGGATCTACACTATTGTTTATGTGCATCGGAACTATTGTTTATGTGTCAACACACTATTGTTTATGTGCATCGGAAGCTTCTGAGAACGATTTATGGTTACAGTATTGTATTGTTATTAAAAATTAAAAAAAAAAAAAATGTTATATGTCATAACATCGCCATCGAAGCATTCAATGGTGGTACTAGTGAGAGCACTGGGAAACGTGCTAGTAAATCAATAAATTCGGAACATAAATTATTGATTTTCGTATATGTAATAATGGAAATAAAATTGTCATTTAAAGTTTTAGAAAGTATGTTTTAAAAATAAAAAATACAATATTATTCGCTTCCTAAAAGTATATAAATTGTTTAAAAATATGCAAGAGAACTCTCTACTATATTCTTGTGGAAAAATCTGTTTTAAATTATGGGAAGTCTAAGATTCATACTTCGTATGGAATGCGATATTACATATAAATAGTATCTATTGTTTATAAAAAGTCTCTAATACATAGTAATATATTTAAAATATGATAAGCACTGCAACTTTTTAGGTAGAAAATAGAAGGAATAGAGAACTTACTCTATGGGAAAAAGGAAGAAGGAAATAAGAAATAAATAGGAGAGTATGAGAAAAGGTCAGAAGTTTTCCAGTTAAAAAAAGTGTGAGAAACTACTAGAGAAATAGAGAAGAACCGTATTTTAGAAGAATTTTATGTATATGTATACATATCTTCAGATGTATGATCTAGTCCAATGTTATGATTATTGTATTAAAAGCCGGAATTAATACATTTTATACAAATATTTTTTCGTATGAATAAAAATCTTATTTTTTACTTTGGAATTTGAATATAAAAACAAAATCAATCAGTATATCTTAAGAAATAATAAACAGCCTCTCTAATAAACTACTTCTAACTGATAAAATTGTCGGTGTGTTATTTATTACAAAAAATACAATATCTACTTTTTCGTATAAATCAGAGGTTCTTAACCAGGGGTCAGTATGTTTTAAAACTAAAACTAAATTAATTCGAGATACGGCAACACTGCATCAACTTGTGAGTTGAATAATGGCGATTGCTGAACGTTTGAAAAATCGGAGAATAAAGCGAGCTTCGATGAGAAAAAATCAATTCATTATCTTTATTTTCGCTGATCACTAATTAAATCTTGCATTTTCTTCTCTTAAAGATGTATGCAATAAATTATACTAGTATTAGTTGTGGTTTGTATCTTCATACTGATATGTCTTTGATAAATAAAATGTAAAGTTTCCTATATATTAAATATATTTTATTATTATTCAATATGCTAAGAGAGAATGATATATATTACTGTATTCATATTTTAATATAATGGCTTCTTTTGTAATTTTATTTTGCGCATTTAAAAATATTATTCTGAGAAGGGATCTGTGGCCTTTACCTAACAGGCAAAACACTCTATGGAATAAAAAAGGTTAAGAAACCCTAGTATAGATCAAATGAGTAATCTAAAAACCTGAGTTTTAAAGCAAAAACAACAATAATAATTGTACGCATGTTCGAGTTCAATAAAACGAAAACTTTAAAAATAGTTAATGATAAATGATTCACCTAACATGGCGCCACCTCATTCTCTTTTGAATGATAATACAATAATTGCATATAGTTGTTCACGTAAATTTAAAACAAATAATATCTCATTATCCTACATTTTTATATATATTATAAAATTATGAAGTTATAGACCCTTTTATAAATATTTATAATCAATAATTCAATTATTTTATATAAAATTAAGAATAAATAAATATAAAACTTTTCATGCACTTTCTGTGGGTTATTCAGTGCAAGAAATAAATTCATAGAAAAATAAATAAATGGTGGAGACAGAATGACTTGTTTCCAGTTTCTCTTCTATACTTATTTTCTGAACGTAAATAGAAACCCTTGTACTCAATTGGTATCGGGAGGGGGGGAAAAACTACTCGAATAAGTACAAGCGATTTTTTTTATCTGGTTTAAAAAATATATATGAATGGAAACGTGAAATCTAATTAAACGTATCAAATTCGTTTCTTTTCTCATTAATACAACCGGAGATGGATCAAAGAGCTGAAATGCCCAATTGAACTTAAAAATAATTTGTTATAAAAAGAAATAAATGGCGACGGTACGCTGTGTTAAATGATGAACATTAACCATCTGTGACATCTCGTTGAAAAATTTTAACATATTTCTCTCAACCAGAAAGTAATTTATTAAATGGAGATCGTCAAACCGAGATATAAAATTGTTAACACGAAGTTATCATTTTAATAACACGGTTTAGCGGTTAACGGGCCATTTTTTTTTCTTTTTCTTTCATTAGGTAGCGCGTGCTAAATTTTCAATTTTTGCCGGAAAACTTCCGTTAAAATGTTACTTATAAACGGTTTTCCTATTAATAGTTTTATCGTGGGTAGTTTTTTAAAAAAGAGAAAATTTATATATTAAGCCATTAAAACAATTTACAATACGTGAAGCCAAGTAATAATCTAGATTATTAAAAAAAATTTGTCTCGCACTGTTACTCAACCGTATAACGATAGCAACACCTCAAATCAAGAACGAAAGCAGAATTTTCTCTTAAATATTAAATATCACATTTTTTTAACATTAAATTTAATAAAATTATAAAAAATAAGCGATTAGAAAAAAGAAAAAGAAATTTTAATTCACATCAAATCTTCTTTGAAGTAGATTGGCAACACGTTCTACGACAACAGTTTTGGACGTGGACTTTCTTCCAACGATTTGATTACTAATTTCCATGATCTGAATCTGTTCATGTAATCCTTCAGTACTGGTTTCACTCCGTATGCATACCTGTATGGCCTATATCCATAAGTATATGGAGTTTCAAAGAAAGGATACGTAGTAATAGCTCGCGAATTAAATTTTGGTGAATAGTAATGGTACATCTCGTCAGTTTTCAATGAATTGTCGTTCTGCTGATAAGGTATTGGAACGACTCTAGTGTCATCTTGTCTGTAATAGTCTCGACCTGCTGCTAACGTTAAGCAAACGATGCAGAATAATACCTGAAACAAGATTTGTAAGTAAATTAACATGCAAAAAAATTATTTATTGTCTAAAAAATGAGTAACATTTGGATACAATTTCATTTTACCTGCTCTAAGCTATTTGAATGATGTACAGTCGTGCATTGCAGTTTTTCTTCTATGTATCCTGCTACATATGCTCGATTATTTTATTTCTTTTATATAAAAAGATTGAATAATCTTAATGAAATCTCATATTTTCGAAAACCACCCATCATTCAACTAATTTAGAGAACATAATAGTAGATAAACCTAACTTATACTAAAATAGTTTTTTTAAGAAAATTAATTAAATAATTTTATAAAAATATTCTCTATAAATTGGAAAATAAGATTTTCTAATTTATAGAGAAATATCAATTTTGTAAATAATAATAAATATTCCCACGAGAATTAAAGTTTATAAATCTTGTAAGGAAAAAAAAACTCAATCCTTTAGAAAATTATTACTATAATTATCTATACTAGTTACAAAAAAAATACAATATAAAATAAAAATAACTCCTATAAAATAAATCAAAATAAAAATGTCCTATATTTAGAATTATTCGAGTGTTTTAGATATTTCTGATCGATCACATATATCGCCGGTTTGATCGTGCGTACAAATCTTCATACATCAGTACGTTATCGGCGACATTGATCACAGTGATGATAATTTGGTAGAAAGTAGTGGTAGTTAATCGCTGACGACATTCATTTAACTAAAATAATGTAACTCTACGAAAAATAAAAGAAAGTATATCATTTTTTAAACACCTCGGGCGTGTTCTCAGGAATTTCAGGAAGTAAATAGTCTTTTATTTTAATGATGGTTTAACCAATTTCACACAAGAAATTTCTTTTCTTTGAAAATAAAACTAAAATCAAACAGCGAGACACCTTTCACAAAAACGCACTTGGCGGTATCATATACATTTACAAAGAATTGAAAATATATATATATAACTGAATATTAAATTCGTGTTTTTAGTTTTCAAGGCTACATAAATTCTACCTTAGTTGGTGTTATGCAGTATATGGCACACATTCGCGTTATTATTGTAATTATCTCTGATAAACTAGTTTGCAAGGATAAAATGCAGTCTTATCTAGCAATGCTTTTTTTTTTCATGTTAACACCCCTACCTTTATTATTATTATTTTGCAACGCTCAATAAAGAAACAATAATATAAAAAGCTTGGAAATAAAAATAATAATGAGGTTTTTATTCGATTAAAAATGTGATGCAAAAATATGGAAAATTTTTGATATACAGGGGATAATTAATCAAATATTATTACAGGAGCCAGGTAATATTAAATTGACTAACAGCTGTGAAAAGTTCAGGTATAATTTTAACATGCTTCAATATAAACAAAGCTAGTAAAATTCATTTATAACTCTTTATCTCACCTGACAGATTAAACAATAGAAAGTTTTTTTTTTTTTATCCTTCAGGCAATTCGTCTGCGACTACATATTACATAATACACATCCTGATGCTAAAAAGTGCTAAAAATATCGATTTTCTTTTAACTATTAATCGATTCTTGATTTTAATAACACTAATATATATATATATATACGTGTTTAACTAGAATTAAGTTACAAAAAAATTAATAAATGAAATCGTGATTAATAAAGTATCCAAGAATTGTAACTACTCACCACTATCATGGTTGACAACAAATGAGTAGAAGCGAGTGAGCTTGTTAGTCTCGCTTTCAGGTGGACTAACTCCTCCTTGATTTCTTAAAGGACGTTTGCTTTCGAACCTGTATCTAGGACAAATTAGTGTTTGTTTCGTTTTTCAAGTTTTTTCTTTTTTTCTCTTCCATTCTTTTAATGTAGAGTTACGTTTTATACGGTGATAATTGCGCTTTCGCGATTAGTATCGAAAATAAAGGATCTGATAAAAAGTTTTCAGTCTGAGTAAAAGAACAGATGAATATATGTTCAAGTCACACATTAAAAATGCCGTCAGGAAGTGTTTAAGTTAGAGTTTCACTAAACCACGTCTGTTTATCACAACACACAAGTGAAATATGTCACAGAGAAAATAACACACATTAAAATAATTAAAGGACAATTGTTTCATAATAAGTAGGAACTGTTACTTATGTGCTATGAGTAATTTTAACAAGAAAAAAATATACATTTATTACTTAGAGAAAAATTTTTAAAACCATTAAAAATTCCTTTTTTTTTTTTTTCCTGTTGATGATTTATAAATATAAAATTCAATACTGAAAAAAATAAATTTTATAATTTAATTTTTGTTCTATATTTGAATGCCATTAATTTTTTTTTAAATTATTAGGCAAGTATTTTTTAAATATAAACACCCACTGAGAAAAAATTATAACATTTTATAAATAGATTGTCAAAGGATAAGTATAAGATTGTCAAAGAATAGAGTAACAAGTTTTCTTTACAAAATAACCAAATTCAGAAAAAAAAAAAAATTTACTATATTTATGATATTTAATTTATCCTAAACTTAAAATCTGTTTTCGAGTTTTTATTTATTTTTTGCTGTCAAAGTTAAGTAATTTTATGAGAAATTTCAAGCATTATGATTTAGGTTATGTTTCTTAAATCCGTTTAATGGTAATATGATAATTGATTTTTATTATGGGAACTGTGAGGACCGCGGGGATGTGAGAGTGCAAACGTCATCGGCCTGACGTCAGGGATTGTTTTGCGTGTGTTCCCAACACGAAGAAATATCAGATGATCGTATAATTTGTATAGTTGGTGGATTCGAGACGCCGAAGTCCATGACCGGAGACTTATTTTATAAATCAAAATATAAGTATATTTATTTACAAGAATATATATATATATCACTTTATATATTATATATTATTCATTAAAGTGCTATATATGCAGGTTGAAGAAAAACTTCGTTGTAAAATTTTGTGTACTGATAGGGCTGCCTCGAAACAAGTCGAAAATGTCTAATGAATACCTGTATATAGTCTAAATGGCACTCTTTTTCGAATTATAACACTTTAAAGCTAGCCAATCACCATCGAGCACACACAGCGTCACGAAGCGATGCTCGCCTTCTTATGCCTTCTAGTAAGTAGAAGATTCGCTCTCCTACTTACTATAGTCGACGACAACATCGTGAGTCAATATTGAGTGTATGGAAGCAGTCTATTCACAAGTTTGTAACCGTGTATTAAGGCGCGGAACAGTCGATTTTAGTTTACAGGGTAATACCAGCAGTACGAAGACGTCCTTTCCGGGAAGTGTGCATATTTTCCCATTGTTAAAATATGATAGAAAACTTTGCGGGATATATTTATAACAGATCGTTTTGTTGCGAAATAACCTTAATAAAATCATATTTGATATATTAACAATGTTTTTCCGTCACGACTAAGATAACGTGGAAAATTAAAATATATATTTAATGCTCTTATTGATAATTTATACAATTAAAAATCAATTTTACGAAGAATAGTTTATTTTCATTTTATTAATTATATTCAGCAATACTTTGCTCAGTTTTGAATAAACATTCATTACAACTTGCTTCGTTTGACGAGAAATCTTGTCACCTTTTGAGAACGATTTATAATTACAACTTTCTGTCATCGCAGACATGTTGAAATGCATAGAATATTTTTGTGCATCTAATCATCTACATATGATTATATTTTACTTCGTGTTAATATCTTTATTTTATTCAGCACTCTTAGCTTATTCTTCCTGAAAACTCTCTAATTGTTGTGATTAAATGGCAATTTACTGTAATTTTGTGATTAGTTTAGTGAACTATATAGTCTTGCGTAGTGACACAAATGAACATCAACTCTCCCATACACTCAATATTGACTCATGATGTTGTCGTCGACTATAAAGACTGGGTAGCATAAGCATAAAACATAATGTAAAGACACCAGTATATCAATGCTGATGTCACTTCTGCTATATAGCTAGATGCTGCTCCTTCTTCTGATGTTCACTTTTATTCAACTTTCTACACTGCATATAAAAATATATTGACTATTCATTCAATTAGGGTATAAGCTAGTTGTTGAAACTTTGTTATTCTCCAAAATAATATGTCACATGTCCATACAGTTTTTTTTTTTTTTGGATTTTAAATTTTGTAACTGCAAAACCATGACATTCAATAAATTTATGAATGAAACCATCAATAAATAAAACAATTCTTGAGTTTTGCTATCCATGTTGAATCAGCTAACTTCAAATGATGTCACAGTAATTGACCAATAGCTAAACAACATTTATTTATAATCTTGTCATACGCTTTTGGTTTGAACGTCAGTATGACCATTGTTTGTGTGTGACACATTTATATCAGCATATTGACATTGTATTTTATGCCTATGAGACCCAGCCTTAATATCAGTTTATGCAACTTTACATTACATTAGTCAATGAACATATTAAAAACTCTAAAAATTAAAAAAAATTGCCTAAAAATCACTTAAAACTACAAATTGTATAAAATTGAATGCATATGCAAAATAATTTGTAAAATTATTCAAAAACTTAAAAAATGTTGTTAGTGATATTACAGGGTTATTTATGGGATTTATACAGGGGACTATAGGTTGTTTGTTTTTAAAGAGTTTATTCAACTTAGATCGCAAGTCTTCAAATGAATTAATGATATAAGGCAATGTATGATTATATTTATACAAATCTATAGAAAGTATGGACAGATTAGTAGAAGCATATTATATGTCTCAATATATGCAATGTCATTTTACAAATTTCTGTTATGATGCAATTTCAAAACAATCAAAATAAAAATAGGATAGCTCTATAGAAATATGCTAATACTCTGAGAATCTAGGTTAAATTCTGGATCCCACACTTTCAGTTTTTCAAGGGCAGTTCTGCCTCAGCCAATTGAATTGATCCTTCCACTTTCCAGTTGATCTCATCATGGGTGTTGGCCAGCTAAAGTGACCACTGTTATAAAAATTATCCATAGTGAAAGTTAGCAGCATAATTAAAACTAACTTAATCTAATTCAATACACACACCAGATTTTTCAAGAGGATATGGTCCATTGAATCCCATCCTTCACCTAGCCCAATTTTGGTTATGGGCTATCCAGTATTTAAATGGAGTTTGTAAAAGGCTGAAAAGTATAGAATCCAGAAAAAAGATCTCATATAGATGTGTGTTTCATAATGGGTATTGAAATATACTGCCACTCAGGATCATCTGGTAGGAAAGTGGCATAAAACAACAAAAAATAAATCCTTGTCACATTGATTTTGAAGTTGTATTTTTCAATTCCATGAATAACATTTTTGCCTTTGCAAGGAAAATTTGGATTTGAAAATCTAGATAAGTCCAATATGAATGAATTGCTTCGATCTCATGTAGCTGAGCTCACTAGCTCATTTAAATCTTTCTCTTTCTAACTGGAGAAAGATTTAAATGATGATGATGAGAGTGATGATCCTTCTGTTATCGAATCTATTAAACATATTTCAATAAAGCAAGTGGCTGAATTTTTCAAACACCATCAATACCATTTTTATCATTAATAGAAGTAATCCTAACAGAAAGAAGTATTATAAACTTTTAAAAATTCAAATTTCTTTATTTTGTTATGAAGAATTTGATAAGGAGAGAAAATATATTCAATCAAATAACAAATCTAGTCAGTTACAACATTTTTTCTATTATTTTATTCTCTCTCAGAAAAAGCTTTAATTGACCATTTTTTAGCAGACTTTAAAATCATCCATTCACTAATCTAGGGATGAAAGGGATGATCCATATTTGTGTCAGGTGATATATTAGGCAATTTTATTTAAATATCAATGTACTAATTAAAGAAAAAAATATGGTAGACTCTCAATTATCCAATTGAAGATTAACACAATGCAACCCAGATAATCAGGGGGGGTTAATTCATAACTTGGAATGATGGTTTAATTATCAATGTTTTATCCTAACTGTGATATCTAAAAGATTTTTAAAAGCCTCAGTTTCATCATTTTATTATATCTTAAATAATTGATGATCAACATCAGAATCAAATTAAAATGGCAAATATTGCAATAATTTCTTGCTGCAAATAAATTTCTTATTTCCCTTTTCAATAAATAATAAAACATTTTGAATATATGCAATTTATTTATTTATTTTTAATATTAAATACATATTATCCATAATGTTTTTTTTTTTTTTTTTTGAGTGAGTATTTTATGAATTTCAAGAGGATTTGTTATCTAGAAAAATTAATTTTCTGACTACCCTAGTTAATCAAAAGTCTATTGATATTATATTTCCTTCTAAATTTTAGATAGATAATTTTCATTCAACTCATATAAAAGTTAATTTATTTTATGCAGTTTTACTTTATATGAGAGTTTTGTGGAAACAGTTAACATAATGCAATGTAATCTTTATACAAATGATAAAAAGCTTCAAACTTGTTAACTTTAAAAGAATTTTTAAATAAATCCTTCTATAACTTGTCTATGAAAGATGTAGTCAACCAGTTAATAAAAAAAAATTTGCTTTGAACATTATATTTTCATTTTACTTTTTTAAAAATAGCATGGTTTTTTAAGACTTTTGATTATACAATACTAATAAGTATTTTCAATGCATTTAAGTAGTTATTAGATTAGTTACTGAGTAGTTTAATGAATATTGGTTATAGCCAATGACCAAATTTTGGACCTAATGAGCTATTTTAAAATCATTCATATCTAAATAACTGGCTTGAACCAAACTGAGATTAGATATATGCCAGATTATCATTAATTGCTATGATAAAAAAAATATCTAAATGAAAAATAAATATAGGTGATTCTTGACTTATCACACAATTTATTTCTGAAAACCAAATCAAATCATCAAAAATTCAAAATTATACAAAATTTAATGATTGCTATTACTATTATTCATTTATAATAAATTATTGTAAATATATACTAATAAATTTTCTATAATTATCTTAATATTAATATTATTATTAAATCATTTAATGTATGCAATTATTTCTAATTCAAAAAATTCTTTTAGAAAATTTATAAAATTAAATAAATAATTTTTAAATTTGTTGTTAAATTTTTCAGTTGGTTATGTACATACATGATGCAGATGAATCCTTTATTTGGACCTCAGCTGACTGGAACTGTTTTAACAGTAATGAATAATGAATGGTAATACATCCTACATAGTTCTGAAAATTTATAATAATAAAACTATTCATATGAAATCTTAAATACTTTTTAAATTAAATAGTACAATCTTACTGTGTTTTTTTTTTTTACTTCTGAATTTAAATTTATAATAAATTTAAATAAATATTTACAGAAAAGTTTTTCTTAAAAACTGCTTGATCAAAATCCTTTATAATACTTGAAAAACCAAATATTTTCTTTATAGCACATTAACAATATCTAATACACAACTATTATATAACATTTTACAATTAAATCATGTTTTTTTCATTCATTCCAATATGGAACAATACAATAATATTCATATGAAAAAAATTGTCAGATATTCTTTCTAGTATCAGAAAGCATTTATGAATGTAACTCTGATTTTAGCATTAGGTTTTTGATTTTAGTTAATCCATTTCAGCCAATCACATTTTTTCAAATATTAACTGAGGACTGACTATATTTTCTTTTATTTGATATAATTAATCATTAATAAATTATATTTCTTAACTATTGACAATAAAAGAAATTTATATGTATAATGACTCTAATTAAAATTACTATCTGTAGTTGTGGATTGATTGTTGTTTGCTGTTAACATTTGATATAATTTAATGTTTAAAAATTACTTTTTAATTTAATAAATGATAATTAATTTAAATCATTTAAAAATCTAATGGCATTAAATTTTTTAAAATTTAATTGCAGGTAAAAAGTTAAAAGCTAAAGAAGTAAAAAACTGTCTATTAATAAACAAGCATAATTTATGAATAAAACATTTATATATATATATAGATATTGTATATGTAAATACTATGTAACCTTTCTTTTATATATATTATAAAGTTGAAGAGAAAAGATGATCAGTACTTTAAATAAATGTAATTTATTGTTAAAGGAAATAATTTTATAAAATTTATATTTTGTTTTATTCATATTCAATGTTAAATACAGTTTCAGATAGCTAGTTTTATTTATTAACAATCATTTTGGTATGTTTATGTTCTCTTTAAATTATGACTAGCCTATATCAGCAACCAGTTCTATGAATATTTGCATTCTTGATGTATGCATTATATAATATTGAATAAAGGGGTAAACAATAAATTCTTAAAAATGTAATATTATCAGTTGTCATTTGTTTATAATAATGAATTTAATAAATTTTCTTATAAGAATATGAATAATTCTATTAATTATGTATAGAATGTTCATATATGAATAATGAAACAATAAGGACAATGGATTAAAATGTATATTAGTTATGCATTAGCATTCCATTAAACAGATTGTCATTTAACATGATCTTAATTGATTGTTTCATATTGTATCCCCTTGCTTTTTTATTGCTTTTTTTCCATAATTCGTTAGCAAATTTCTAATTGTATAATAATTTATTTTTATTAAAAGATTTAATTTTAATAGCTAAACAATTAGTTTTCATTGATTGTGAAAAATGTTGATTCAGGTATGGGTACATGCCTCCATGTCATTTTTTTGGAGAATACACAATAATCATTTAAATTAGCATAATTATTAACTAATGATTATTTGTATTTTTGTGCTCCTTTCTCATTTTTTCTCTGAATCTGCCATTGGATTTAAATATAAATATTTGATAAATCTTATTCAGGATAAACATTTTGATAAAACATAATACAGTAAAACTTCGATCTAACGTTTTCCAAGGGGACGGCGAAACAAAATGTTAGATTGAGGAAAATGTTAGATCGGGAAATGGCAAAATAAAAAAGACGTACATATATAGATAGCGCGGACCTACAAAATTTTGCAATATGAAGAAACTACTAGTGAAATTTACAACCAAAACAGTAGAAAATGTACAGGTATTGGCTGTAAGCCATTTGCATTGTGACAATTGGCGCTAATGTCGTGCCGATATGTATATTTCCTATGGGAAACTTATGACGACCTGTGAGAGGACGGGAGGTAATAATAATTCTGTCAAACGTTACATCAAAAATTATTTACATGAGTTTAGTGATATAGTGACCAGAAAATTTGAACGTTAG
>WUQG02375009.1:0-18033 GCA_011317285.2 Androctonus mauritanicus | reverse complement strand
TCCTTATACTATGTCGATTAGGAATCCTGAACTTGAAAATCTAACGGAAAACTGGTCTTTCACTGTCTGCGCGTATTTACCATAGTCATCAGTCTGAGTAGTTCGCGGAAGCAAACTTCACACAATGCAGAATGACCAACTTTTGCAGAAAACATTACTCGCAGTCCTTCAACATATAATCGTGCTTATTGTAGGTGTATAGTTAGTTTTCGAACGCATTGCATAAACATATACAGTATCTGGAAATGCTTCCGAACCGTTTATTAGCCGTTTAAATATTTACTTTTACAGTATATTATTAAGGAAATATTTAGAATGATATTTTTGCATAGTCATATACTAGTATCGTACTACCAAACGCATTATTGTCTCGTGGATTCTCAAATGTATTCAAGAGTTACGAGACAAGAGAATACAATTAGAAACATTCTTGGATTCTCAAATACGTTTGATAATCCAATAACGTTTCTAATTATATGACAGCCATTATGTATAGTATAATATATTCATGGAAAATTTGCACATTAGGAAAAATAAGCAGTATATAATATCTCAAAAGAAGAAAAATCTAGATTTGGGTTCTGAATGCGAGCAGATCATACAGCTGATCTTTTTCTATAAATCCAATGGCTTTGTAAAAATCTTGATCATGTAAATTTGTTATCGGCCAGAAATTAAAGCCAATAAATGGAATTTGAAAACATTTCCAGACGAAATTTTATATAAACTTCATCCTTAGTCAGTAGAACACACTTCCAAAATATGTCAAGATATTTCAAATTATTTAATCGGATCACTGTGCAATACCATTGTACAGGTGTTTATCTCTTTATTGTTTTATCATCTTTTCTTGTTTACGCTTCATTCCACCTTGAATCCTCATATTATACCTTCAAATTTTTCAGAAACGGTCTGGGCTCGTGCCATTTAATCCTATCCTTTAATCTTCCGGTTGATTCTATTACGAGTATTAGCCAGTCCATGATCAGTTCTGAAGTGGCCGTCGTCAGGTATCTCTTGCGTGATTCGATAGCATAATTGTGACTAGTCTAACTATCGTAAAAGTATTGGCCAGCTCATATTGAATTGATTGGCTGATTTTAGTTATGCTGCCGAATTTTACAAGATATATTGAATTCACTGTGAGATATAACACCCACGCCCATATATGTCAATCTCAAGTGAAGGAGAGTTTATACTATGAGTTTATGAGTCTATTTAGATTACTTCAGATTTTGCTGGCTATGTCTTACTTATAACGAATAAAAATATCGGATCAATAATAATAATTCTGAACTTGAATTACACTAGATTGATTTTGATTTTAATGAATCTTGTAATAATTGAGAGACAGTGACTCTCTCATGACATATTAACTTAGCTAACTTTTCAATAATTGAAAATTTTGAACCTACAATTTATTTTCTATCTAAATTGTTTTCTTCTGCATTTAAAACGATTTAATTTAACTAACAAGTAAGTATAATTTTTATAACTAAGTTAATTAAAATCTTATTCGCTTCCGGTATTGTGCGTTTTTAAATGGGAAATTTCTTTTTCGTGTGGTAACACAAAACCAGTCAGACTGCAATGAACGAAACTAGGTAAATAGGCAAACATGACTCATTCAATGACAGGTTAGGAGAGTTAGGTATCTGGGAACAGGGACTGATAATGAATGCAAAAGTGGAAAAGAAATAAAAAAGGGAATTGGAATGGCAAAGGAGGCTTTTAACAAAATAAAAAAGTTACTGTGTGAGCTAATGAAACTAGAATTGAGGAAAAGATTACCAAAATTCTTTATCCAGAATGTATTTCTCTATGGAACAGAGACCTTGAATAGAGAAACTTAGATCTTGAAACAGAGATATAGGCAGAATTGAGGCTTTTGAAATATGGGTATGGAGGAGAATAGAAAAGATAAAATGGACTGAAAAGATTAAAAATGAAGAGGTTCTGAACAGGATAAAGGAAAAAAGATCTTTAATAGAAATTATAAAGAGAAGAAATCAAACTGGATTGGTGATTAGGGAAGATAATCTTATGAAAAAAGCATTAGAAGGAATGATGGAAGGAAACAAGGAGAGGAAGGAGAAGAATAAAAATGATCGATGATCTTAAGGAGAGGAAAAGTTACAAGGATTTGAAAGCAAGAGCCCAAGATAGAGATCTGGAGAAGATGGTGTCCATTGGATCTGTCAATCCCGACAGAACACTAAAGAAGAAGAAGACTCATCAATAGCAAAACTCTTAATAGTTAGATTATATCAGTTATTTATACGATAAGAGTTGGATTTTTTTTCCCGCAGATGGTAGAAAATGGAGATTAACTAATTATTCTGCTTTGCATCATATGAAACAACTAAAAAGTAACAAGCATTTATTTTCAAAACTGAAAATAATACAAGTAACAGTGGTTTCATCACACAAAAACAATATTTAAAATAGTATTTCGTCACACGATGATGAGTTTATTTTTAGTCAGTCAAATCAACAGAGATGCACGTAGTTTATATAAAAATAATGAGACTTAAATAAATTAAACACATTCCAACAGATAACAATACATATTACTTCCGTAGATTATCAAAATGTTGTGTGTTTAGAATATAAAATAATGATTTTTTTTAATAAACTTCGTTAGTTCTTGGAGCCATGGTTAGTGTTTAGTTCTTAAGAAGTGGTTTATAGACCATATCTCAAAAAATAAACGGCAATTTGGAAAAGAAAAGCTACAGGAAATAATATTCGCGATACTCTATCCGGATCTAAATCTTTGTAATAACGGTTGATCCTCGATTTCCATTTAGAATCGCCGTAGTTTCCAACCTAAAAATAAAATGCATTATTGTAAAATTTCATTAATTTTACAAAGTATCTTATTTTGTAATACCTTTTCTGTATTTAAGGCTGGCAAAGTGCATTCAGGTTTTCTTGCTTTGTCTCTTTTCTTCCTTAATGTGACCAGTAGCGCGTACTCTAGTAAACTGAAAAATACGAATCCTATACAAGATGCCATCCATACATTCATAGCCACTATATATGATACGGATGGTAGAGATGCTTGATATTGCTTGGTTACAATAGTTAGAAGGCTAGTTACTCCTAAAGTGACTCTGGCAGGAACTGCTTCTGGAGGAATCCAAAAAGTTAACATGGACATGCCTACAATTAGAATGCTGGGAACATATATGTTGATTATATAGTATCCAATCCTTCGTTTTAAGTGTATGGTGCCCGTAATGCAAGAAAATGTTCCTGTAATAAGACCAGAAATGCATGTGTTACGCTTAAGACGTTTTCATTGTTATGAAAATATTATCTTACCGATTTCGTATGCCTTTTCGCATCTACTGCAACTGCTATTGAACACATCGAACTGAGGAAGCATAACATTTTCGGTGACATGCATTCCGCATCCATTTCTCCAGTTGAGCGCCATTTCATCTGCTTGATGTGTCACTGTAATGAAAAAACGACATTTATTATCCATATGCAAAGTATCCACAAATATGGTCAGAACTATTGTGAAGCGGCTGTTTCAGGCTCCACTTTTTCAATGATTATCTACGATTTTCAGGCGAAGAGACCTATTTAATCCTTTTCGCTTTAGGGCCTGAAATATACATATCCGATTCACAAGTCACTTGTTGATATTGTTATATTCAAAAATCATATTACCAACTTTTCTCAAATTCTGCGGATCCCTAGAGATCTACGAGATTTCTACAAAAGTAGAAAAAAAATAATTTCAATGGTAACCTTAACTTTAAAAAAATTATAAACTGTATACAACTATATAGAAAAATATTGATTAGATTAGAATCTAATCTAGTAATTAATTTGTTTTCATGTATTGAAAAATAAAATAATTCATCACTGGGATTCAGGATTTTGTTTGCTCCTTAAAAAGGGGTCCGCAGATAGTTTTAGAAGCATTGTAATATACAATAAAAACACAGCACTAATGTGTTATGAATACTGCTGATCTCAACAGTGCCATTAGGAATTCAAATGTCATAAAAACGAAGAAAGTGACAGATAATCACTAGAAGTTTTTGTCGTTTGAATTCCTATATGACTGAAATATAAATAATTCACCACTTCTTGCGAATAAATATGAATTATCTCATTAACTTCCAAATATTAGATCATGCCATGCACTTATATGAAATACAAAACTCACATGCCATTACAGAAATATCACATGTTTGCACATCATGAGGAAATTTATGAAGATCCATCTCGCAACTGAGCTGTAAAGATAATCTGAAAAATTAGAGAAATTAGATCGAGGGTTTTTATGAATAATTAATGAGATACGTTTATTAAAGATTACCTGGCAGCATAAAAAATTTTCTTATCGGGATACAAATTCAAGTACATATATGGTATGATTATATCTTGAACTTTGCCTTCTAGAAAGTTTTTAAACAAAATATCGGGTGTCCATATTTCTTTCCTCCAGTTTATGTCTAAAAGAATCTTGTTCGTTGCATTTTCAGGATATGTTAATCGGTTGTCTGTCCAGTATTGATGTAAGAACACGTCAGCATGATACGACTGAAAAAATATAAAAGTATTATTGAAGAAGTCCTTAATCACTGAATACGGAGTTGCAACCGTCTTACCATTGTCGTCTCACGAATGGAACGGATGTTAAGAATTGATATAAAAATCTCCACTTCGGCTGGCTTTCCTGAAAAATTGTTAAATTAATCTTTCATCATTTGCTATCAGGTAACATGCTCGGCTATTAATATTCGATTAGTACCATAATAGCGCGTTAGATAAGATTGCACGTTGAGATAAATATAGAAACGACTGAAATCGTTTTGCCAATGTGCGTTGCACTTGTTTTTGAAAATTTTCGGCTCGTTCACCAAAGTACGCTTTGACAAGTTCATCCCAAAATAAACACGATCTGTAGAAGTATCAATTTAGATTTCTCTTGAAAAACCTTTTTTTTTCCTACATGATGAACAAAACAAGGCTATTCTTTTTACATTCAGATTTCGCAATGCTCTGAACGATAGAGAAGAACTCTCGATGAAAATAACCAAGAGACATATTGTCTGGGGCAACAACCTTTCTCAACTTTTCTATAGCTAGTAATCTAAAACTATATGAGGGTTATCAACACATGAAAAGTAACTAAATTATTCTACATAAATCAATCATTTATGCAGCTTAAAACATAGATAAAAGTATGCAAAAATCCGTGATGGGTGTATCATCTTAAATTCCATATCAGTTACAAAGTTTTTTTATGTAATAAAATAACAGAAACATGAGTTTTTTTTTAATCATAAATCCGAATCTGGATGACTTTTGTATAGATAGAATTTCATAAATGTCAAACAGTTGCATTTATTTTTGGAATAACTTATCAACAGCAAGCAATCTCTCTATATATTTAAAATTAGCCAAAACGATGACAGTCATTAAACATAGCTGAAACATTATCTGTAGAACAGCGGGGAGCAAAACTACTAATTAATGCATTTTCACAAAGTAAACTGTAAAAATATACAAATTTAATCATCGTTGTGTAATTTACGATCATGTAAATCATAAGGTAATAATAATTAAAGATTTTATTCTATAAGTTTTTATAAATAAATAAAAAATAATAATGCTTTAAATAACATGAAAGGTTAACGCGATTAATAAAGTCCTTGAAAATAGGTCGATATGTCCTTTACAAATTACGCTAAATTTAAATATTCATGAGCATTCGATTATATCACTGGTGTAAAATGTTATAGTTTAAACTTAAAAAATTACTTACCATTCTCAACGGGAGGGCTGAACTTATCATAATCCTTAGGTACTATATCCGTTAGTTTGAATTCCCGACACTGCTCACCAGAACTATTTTCGAAGCGAAAAAAAAGGAAGAAAATAAAAAGTTTATGAATATAATTTCATCGCAAAAAAGTGATAAATAACGACAAGTTTAAATTTGGCAAAGTCGCCGGGCTCGATACCAAACATTGTTTGCCAGATGCAATAAGAACCTTCTTGACAATTACTATTTGATACTACGCATAGTCAAGGCCATAGTGTGTAATTTGAAGTTTAGAGTAAGAAAGTAAGTTCTCTTAAATTTTCTTTTAATTTTCTTTCTGCCTTTTATAAGCTAAATTTGATATTAGGCCATTAGTTCTGCGCTATTTAAACGTTTCGCTTGATGTAGACGTTTATTGGCCTTTATTCATATTTACTCATATTCTTAGATCTTTACTTGTGTATAGGATTTATAATTGCTTAGAAATTGTTATAAATCGAATATGTTACTATATTCTATTACAGTGATTTATGAATATTTGCTAAATATTAATATTTATTTAACAATTGTAGATAGATTTTAAGCTGTCATATTATCTGAACTTCCTTGAAAATGAATCACAATGTACGTTAAACAATTACTATTGTTGATCCGCTGTTGAGCAATTGTACGTAATAAATACCCCCAAAGAAAACTTTCTAACTGGGTTAAGCTAGAGCCTGAAGCTAAAATAATTTTTGTATTTGATAAAATAATTGTCAAATCGTCTCTTTAATAACAAGATCTATAAAAAAATCAATCGTTCTGCGATATATATAAATTCGATCGTCTATATAACTTAAATTATATACATATATATATATATATAATTAGCTTAGTATCAAAATTAAACAGTGATTTTTATGATAAATAATGTTAATAATAAACTATTTATAGAACTACTCACCATTGAAAGGCCGAACAGAAAGAGATAACACAGAGCAATAGCGCTAATGATGCCAACATGTGAACAGCTTCGAACAAGATGCGGAGTGGACTATTAACGAGTTTCGACCGTTCTGATACAAAGCTGAAGGGAAACTACCCTTTCTATGCCCCCAAAACTTACAGAAATAAGATTGGCAAGGTTTGCATTGCGTCACTAAATGGCATGCAGTTCTCTACCCAAGTTCCAGGAAACTTTCCCCTCTTCAATGAATTTTTTTTTTTTTTACTATTTTTTTAAAATCCTGTATGAATCAGCATAAGGGAATAATACATATTTTTAGACATTATAAGTCATTATTTTTCCATTAATAAATATAGTTTTAAATTTTTATTTCATCCTAAAAACGTGTGGCGTGTTTTTAAGAGCACTCCATACTTAATGCGAATTTTAATATTTAACAAAATTCATAAGCGAAAAGTTTTGGGCATAAAATTACTTAAAATTCTATAGATTTTGTAAACAATAAATAACCTTTTAATTGTTGAACAGGAAGAAATAGGAATTTTGTCACCAAAAACGGTGAACTCTTGTGGAAACCGATACCAAAACGATCAAATTTTGCAACAAATTTATTTACAAAATTCTGCACTGGAAAACATTTTCATAATTACAAAACTGCTACTTATTCGATATTATTTGTTGAAATGAAGTTAACCTATTTTTGCATGTTACGTATTTACATGTTTACTACGATTGTGATCGGTTAAAAAACAACTAATATTGTATAAAACGCGCGTCTGCATTATTCTGCGTGCGGGATTATAATCGATGGCACAGTTATTAATTTAACATTATTTTATTTTTTCCTCAAATCGAAAAACGTAAAAAAAGAATAATAAAATATAATTTATAAAGGTATAAACAGGTGATAATTATATTTTCATATAACTGCTCACTGCCGTAACTAGGGCATGGCGAACGTGACATTGAACGAAACGCTTTTGAATAACAAAAATCCGATTAATTTTTTATACTTCGTTTACGCCGATATTTTTATTGTTATTCAGTATCAACATCAGCGTGAATCTGTCAATCAAAAACCGTCAGTTCACTAAAATTTATGCAAAAAAAAAAAAAAAAACACGTTTTTGTCTAATCCAAAAATAATAACAGTTACTTTTTTTTTTTTAAACTATCTTAATTGAACCTAATACGATTTTAGTTAAAGTGTAAATTGAAGCAAAATATATTACTATTATTATTAAGATTAATTTTTAACACGATAATTTATTTTAAAAGCTAATAGAAAATAAACAGATAATTTGATGAGTTAATAAAATTATATAGATATGTTCCTTCTTTATTTAATAAACAAACTCGGAAGGTTATGTCTGTATGTAAACATTTCATTTTTACAAACATTTTTTATGTACTGATTTTTTTAATCAATAAACAATGATGTGAATTATTATTTTTTTTTTTTTATTTTAGAAATTTTACCTGCTTTGCGATCAGAAGCAGGTTTAGTATCGGAAGAAAACGGTACGGCGATACGATGTGGAATTTTGTTCGAGTGATATTGGAATAAGAAGAGAGAAATGGCAGGTTTTGAACCGCCTCCTTCGTATTGTGAAGCTACTAGACAGCATGCATCTCTAGGAGGAAATTTGACTTTTGTTGATTTCATACCACAACCTATAGATTCGGGAATATTCAATCCCAAATATGAACCTTTCGGGTGAGTTCTTTTATCATATCAAATATTTGTTTTAAAAAAGATCGCTAATGAGTAATTTATTTTTATTTAAGAAAACAAAATTGCGACATTATTATTTTTGGAATGGCTCCTACAAAAAGGCTTTATTGTGGTAACAAGATGAAAAACCCTATAGTTTAAAACTGTCAAATCTACATTGGTTCCATGCACCGTCTTTTCGATACCATGATATCGTTTATCGCGTAAATTTTTGTAAATTCCAAAGATTATGATGATGCATGTGATAGACAAAAAATATAAATAATAAATTAAACGTTTATTAAAATTTAAATCATGTGGAAAATCATTAGAGGATATTGCAATATTAAAATAAAACGTTCTTCCGTTTCCGCTTGTTTTATATAAATGAGTAAAATCCGTTCGCGTCATCTTATAAATATTTAAATAAAAAAAATTGATGCACTGAAAGTAGAATTATTATTTAAAATAAAAAAGTACAGTAACTTGTTATAAACATTCAAATTTTAGCTTATGATTTAACTTGTGTATTGAGGTGCTTATTGCCGGATTAAACGTGGCGTTAATTGATCGGTGTACAAATGATTACTGGCATAGACAAGTTATTTTCATTATTAAAGTAATGCCTCAGCATTTAGATTTAATTTTGATTTCAAATGTGATTGTTAGCAAGAAATTTATGGAAATTGATTAAATAAGGCAGCAAATAGTTTTATCGCTTTAATACTTTTCCCCCTTTCACTAAAATAAAATATATTTATTTATTATATATTTTTAAATTATATAGTTGAGTTTAATTTAAAGATACAAGTTTAAGCAATGTCGCAAATAAATGTTTAATTAAGTATAAAATAAAATTTATGATGATTTTTAAGAAAATTCATTGATGCTTTAAATTTCTTTTGTGACATAAACAAATTTTTCACTTTTTAATATTTTTATACTTTTTTTTCCTTTCAAGCCTATTCATGCTTGAATTTATAACCTACAGTATGTATTGTCAGATATTTAAACTGCATTTTTCTAGAGTGGATTTCATTTGGAAGCATTATATTAACAGAAACAAATCTTTAACAGTTGTATTAATTAAATTGGGTACATATAATACAAACTTACATTAATGCGAAAAATTTCCTTTTAATTTTCAATTAGATATTTAAATTTTATGAATAAATATATAGAATTCTTATATATTAAGCTACCTACTTGTATGATTTTGAATTCCACAGTTTCAGAGATATGTAGATGGATAAGTCTTTCTATTTGTGTTGAATTTCCATAAAAGACAAATAAAATCACTAAATAATTTATATTTTTTGCAAAAATATTTCTTATAGTTTTAAATTTTCTTATTTAAACTTAATGTATGTCATAAATTGTATTTAGCTATTCTGTGTATAATGCATGCATTTGTATATATTGAATTTAAGCATTGCACTGTTGAAATTATTCATTTTTTTCACTTAGACCAAAATTTTTGGGATAAATTAACTATAAATTAGGAATCTACTATATATCTAATTCAATATGATATTTGTATTAAATATAAACATTCATTTGAGACAAATGTTTGTATTTGAACAATTAGCACAATTCTTGTTTTGCTTATAGTTATTATCCATCTCAATCACCAAGTAGAATTGATAAAATTTGTATACAAAGCACAATCTCTCCATTTTTTATCATAGGATGAACAGGATTTTACATTATTTTTCTTTAACACTGATTTACATAATTGGAAGCTTGATAACAGCACTATAAATCTTGAAGATTCAAAACACAAATATTAATTATTAATACTGTATATCATAAATTTATATATTGGAATATTATTAAACTTGCTATCAGTATTTAGTTTTTCAGAAACTTTGGAATTCCATAAATTTTTATCTTTAAGACAATATGCTGTAATAATAAATTTTTTTCTTATCTGTTTTTTAATGTTTTCAGTTTTTATTTTATATAACTTAATTACTGATGATGATCTTATAAATTTTCACAATTAGAATGAATAAAGTTATATCAAGTAAATATTGAATATTTAATTAGTTACCTAATCTATATAATAAAATATTCTATAAAAATAATTAAAATATTCAATTTGGAAGAATGTTCCTATTAACATTGCTAATCATTTTGTTTTGAATGTTTGTTTGTTCATTATTATTTGAAAGTACTAAAATGTTTACAGTATTAACATAAAACTAATTCCTTTAAAGATTTATATATTTTTTTTTTTACTTTAATAGGAAAATCTTTTTGTCAAGTATTAATACCTTTTATTTGTGTAATGCTGAGAAAGATGGTCATTATCTTTTTTTCCTTCCATTCATTTTTAATCTAAATTGCTCTGATATGTTTAAAATGAAATATATATTATTCAACCAGTAATGTCGTCTATACTTAGAATTTGCAATTTTGTAAAAAAAAAAAAAAAAAAACTCAGGAAATTCCCTGATTTATCTGTTAGGAATATATGTAAGTGATTGTTAACCAGTATGTACTATAAATTTACCATTTCAATGCCATATTTCCTCCTATACAACAATTGTTCTATGCTGGATTTTCCTCAAGGTTATGTCTAATTTTTTTATATTACCTATTTATTTTGTTTCAGTTAAAAAACTTATTTTTCAATTGTTTTTCCATTTAGTTTTGACTTAACATAAGTATATTAAACTGTTAATAATGTTTTTCATTTTTCCATTTATTTTTAAATAGGATTAGATTCTTATATCTTTTTATAAAAAGTAAAATAGATGTTATCTATTTACACTATTACTTATTGCAATACCTGATTATAGTATATCATATTATATAATATGAATTGCAGATAATTTTTATGAATTATATATTTAAAACAATACATTAAAAGATTAATGTATTTTTTATAATAAAATTAAAAAAGTTATTTATATATATATATATATATATAAATAACTTTTATATATAAAAATATTTAAATATATATATATATTTTAAATATTAAAATATATATATATAAAAATATTTATTTTATATATCAAATAAATAAAATAAATATTTTTATAAAATATATTAATATTTTTTTAAGGATATATATATCCTCAAAAAATAACTTTTATTTTCTAAATATAATATTTTTCTATAAATATTGAATTAGTATCAGTAATAATAAATAATTAAATAATCCAGCACTAGGCAGAAAAACTCTATTATAATTAAAGGAATGTTTTTGATCACTAGTAATTGGTCTACATCAACTTCTAAGCTGATATAGACTAGTTAGTAGTAATCAAAAATTTTCTTTTAAATGTAGTAGTTTTACTGCCTAGTGCTGGAATGTTTGCTTATTCTAAAGTGATAAAATGTTTACAATGGTAACATAAAACTGATTCCTTTAAAGATTTACATATTTTTTTACTTTAATAGAAAAGTTTAAGTACAAATAAAATACAATAAATGATGAGCACTTAGAAAATGTTTATTTTTGAATTTCCAAAAATAATGAACATCTAAATAATCTTACTTATAAAATCAAGTTTGATTTTCATTATATATTACTTTTTTCATTTACAAAATACATATGTGTGAATCTTGTTTTCTCGCTTATGACATTTCTTTAAAAAAGAAACAAATAATAATCAGATGATGATATATCCAGAAATAGAATAGTAGTTATATAACAGATATCAATATTAATCCATATTTCTATTATTTCACATATAAATATTAGAAAATCTGACTACTACAAAAAATCATGTTACAAAAAATTTTTGATTTGCCAATTTTTTTTTATTTATAACTTAAGGTCTACTATACAATTTTTTTTTTAATTATACACAGCTTTCTTATCACTTATGCTAGCTTTAACTTAAAATTATTCAAAATAGCAATGATATAATATTTCTATACCATTGCTACTTATAAATAACAATTCTATAATACTAACATAATAAATGTCAAAACTGTTTTTTATAGAACAAAACTAAGACACAAACACTTAAGCAATAAATACTTTAATGCTTTCATTTGTTTTAAAAATAAACATTTTATTTGAATTACATTCAGTTGATTTGCAATACTACTAATCTTGAATCATACAATACTTGATGTATGTAAGCCAATACTTATATATACCCAAAAATAACAACAAGAAAAACTGTTGTGCATATCACAATTAATTATAAAATTTTTAATGTATTTTTTATGCAATTTATACATTTTGCTTTAAATTGTGTATCTACTATAACTACTAAATAAGAATAAATGTTATGTTAAAGAACAATGCAAAATCAGCATAAAACGAAGTAGATATCATAGATATGAAAAAAGATAACTTGCTAACAAAAATTGCAAGTGATATTGGACTATTATTATTTACTATTAAAATAGTTGTGAAAGATAAAGAATGCATAATTAAACAACAATGTCTGCCTCAATGAAGTTATAACAAAGTAAAGGAGAAACAGATGAGATGGAAAACTTTTAATTTTGTGATTTGAAAAATATATAAAAACCAGCAAAACTAAATACTTATTATGAAATAAGGTAGAAGTTTAGCTTTAAAAAAAAAACAATAAGTGATAAATATTTTATAGCTAATAAAAACTGATTTTATCATTTTAAGTAACATGCTTTATTTTATAACTTGAAATTGAACAGTAGTTATGAATACTGATTAAAAAGTAATTAAAGAATTTATAAATATGCATAAACAATTAATTTTTTTATGCATACTCTATAAGTTAAGTACATAACATATACCTAAGATATGGTAAATATTTAGAGCAAAGTATATCATCATATACTGGAAAAATATATGTTATCATCAGTGTATAGTGAATTCTCATATGACATTGTGCTTTTACAACATTGATTCACTCTAATATTTAGAAAATTGTGAGATCCTTGCATAACATGGTACTTGTATCACCAGATTTTTTCTAACATTAATTGGGAAATATTGATAAACCACACAATATTTTATTTTTGAATTTTCATAGTGGAAAAATTCTGCTATTATGTTAAATGTAATTTTTAAACATTCCTATGTCTATTCCTTTCTTTATTGATTTCTGCTGTTGATTTGTTAATCATTATGAAAAATAAATTATTGGAAAATCCCTATATTTTATAACTCCTTTGACTGAAAGGATCATAAAGTTTGAAAATGTAGCTAGGTAAAGGTAGTTGCTTAACTCTATAAAAAAAAATCTGTTGTACAAAAACAAATTAGCACGTTACTGATTTTTTTAAAGAGAATAGATGATGTATGAAATTTAGATACTATAGAAAGTTCAGAAGTTAGATATTCTGCAACAGAGAGAATATTCATTTGATTATGCTTAGTAGTGATGAAGAGGATTAAAATTATATAAATTTACATTATTTGACCTGTATCACAATTTATAAGATGTTTGTTCAGTTATTAATATTGCTAATAAAAATTAATTTTTTGATAGTTATAAAAAGGAAATGGTATATTTTCGTTAGGCTTTGAAATGTAACATACTTGTTTGTATTGGTACTATTTGAACAACATAAGTTTTCATAGGAACATTACTATATTATATGAGGTTACTGTATTATGTAGTGTATGCTGTATACATAAAAATTATATAATGACTTCCATAAATTTCACTTACATAAGAATTATGGAACCAGAAGCATTAGAGAAGTTAATGGATTCTATATATGTAAAAATAAAATGATTTTAGTAGATTCAGAAGTTACCTATATAAGTAAATTAAATCAATGTGTTTTGTCTATTTTTATTTCTTATTATGTAACTATATACATAACTTTCTTAAAGTTTATATTTTTTAACCATTTTATACTATAATTTACTTTTTTGCTATTTTAATTAAATAGTGTTCTTATTGATCAAGCCAATTCCTGGTTGATGTCAAATCCAACTTTTGAAGTTAAAACATGTGAAAGCATAGAATTTAAATCTCAAGGTCGAATGCCAATGGTTGAAAAAATGACATATCTTGAATATGGGCAACATCCAACACGTTACATCAGAGCCTTAAGGTGAGAGATTAAAATTCTGAAATATCAAATTAAAATTTTTGTTTTTAATTAAATTTAGACAACTTAATTTAAATTTTTATGTTTCTAAAACTTTTTACTTTAGACTTACTGTATAAATATTTATTTTTGATTTTTATGAAATAAAATATTTATTTAATAAATTTATAGCTAATGATAGAAATATTTACATGCTATCCAGGATTTAGTGTTTAATTATAATTTTTATTTCTGAATGTAAATAAAATTGTCAAATGAATTGAATGTTTTAATATATATTATTATTTTGCAGTTTTACAAATTTTATCATCATCCATCTTCATTATTGTAGCATAGTCAAAGCACTTCAGTTTAGAAAGCTATTTAATATCATAATATAAAACCTTCAAATACTATCATTATGAGTTATTTTCAAAATACTTTAAACTTGAATTAGACATAAAAATTTCTATAATATAATTTCCTCAATTTTTCTGTAATTATCCTCATAAAATGTGAAAATTATTATGATATATTATATAATAATTATTGTACATTTTTTTTTCATCTCATTCAAAATTTAATAATAGTTTTAATAAAGTAAAATGTGCTTTTAATTAAAATAAATATATAATTTTAAGTATATACAAATGAATTAATATAATATCTTTCTTTTATTTTATTTTCATATAGAAAAATATCTTATTACACTAAAAAAAATAGTCTTTATAAATAACTCCAATAAATTTTTGACCATTTTTATAAATAAAACAGATGATTTATGTTGTTCAAATTTGACAAAAATATATAAATTTTAAAATTTTAAACCGCTATTATCAGGATGATACTTTAATAATTAATAGGCATACAATTTGATAAAAGGAACAATACTTTAAAATTTGAATGATCTGCAATATATCTTAAGGTCAGCCGACAAAAAGAAAATTGGGGAAAAGGTGATTTTATATGAATATTATTTTAAAAACGTCTAAAACTCTTTTGAAAGAATGCAATATTTATATCCAACAAATAGTTAATATCTTCTAATAATCTTTAAAATTATCATAGTTTTATTTTACACAGTTAGTTTTGTAATATCATAAGAACTTCAAAATTAATAAACATACATCTTTATTAAAGAGCAATTCTGTAAAATTTGAATGTTCAAAAATATTTTAATCTGGAGATTATTATGGATGGACATAAAAAATGAAAACATGTTGGAATTTATTTTTCATGAAAAAAACAAAAATACTGTAGTTTCAAGAAAAATATTAAGTAGAAACATTGTTTTAATAAATAATGTTTCTACTTAATATTAATAATAATGTTTCAATGATATTTCAGATGTGTTTTTATCTATTTCAGGAATCCTCTTCAACCACATAATTACTTAAAAATACTTTTGTGGTGAAATAGATTTTTAAAATGGTTGTTTATTTTAGAAATATTGTCAATGTTTCAATTGATAGTGTTCTTATTTTTACTTAATATATGCAGATAGATTAAAGTATAGACTATTTATAAAAACAATCATAAATGAGCATTTATACAAAATAAAGCCTTCAATATATCAATAAATAATTTTAGTAGATGAAATTAATAATTGTATAATGAAAAGTTACAAGAAAAAAATTAAAATTTTGATAAATTAAAAAATTTTTTTTCATGAAATTGTTATTCTTAATTCATATAGGTTTTCAAGTACTTGATGACATGCAATATTGCAATAAAATGTTTTTTTATAATAGCTTATTAATTTATTTTTTGAATTGATTGTACATAAATTTTTTTTGAAATAGACTTCATGGAAATCCAGCAAAAATTTTGAAGAGATTCAATTTCACTGTTCATAAGTTTATGTATTTTTTAATATAAATTTAGAATTTTTCTATTCATATAAATCAGAAGAACCTAATCCCATAAGAATAAAAAAATTTTAAGATTAAACTATTTCATTATCTTAAGTTTTTCATTGCACAATGCTAATTTCATCCAATAAATAGTTATCTGTATTGGTTTTGTTACTTTATTTTATACAAATGTTCCTTTGTTTTGTTTTGTGATTTTTCTTTTCTTTGCAATGTTAAGTTTTATTTGTCTAATCACAGTTTATATTATGATGTTAGACATATATTTTGATATTTTTTTCTTTACATTTGATCAGAAATATTTATGGTATAGATATTATTTCTTTTGTTTAGTGTTTATATGGATGAGTTTTTATTTCATCTTTAATATACAAATTCTTATTATTATTTGTTTACTTATTTTGATAGAAATGAATTGATAAAGCAAATCCCATCAATGAATCTTAACATTCAGCAGAAGATTCAGGTTTATCTAACAATGATTTTAACATTAATATTGTTCTGCTCTTATTTTGATGATTATTCTGACATTCATCTAAATATGATCAGTGAGTTTTATTTATTTATTTAATTATGCATTAATGAATATTATTACTCAAATTCTCTATATAAAAATAACATCTTTAAATAATAATATGATTAACACTAGCAGCTTAGATAATAAAATATATTAAATAAAGGAAATTTATTAAATTACATTTTAGGATAAGAAAGTAATCTGATTTCTGTTCGCTTAACAGGAAGTAAGAATAAAAAATACTAATGCAGTTAATGCGATAAAAATAAAATTTAAGAGTTCAGTGTTTTGGTATAAAGCCAGAAAACTTATTATGAAGTGTTGAGTCTAAATAAATCAAAATATCTGAATTTTTAAAACAGAAATCAAATTTGTATGCTTATTAAAGGTTGAATACAAAGCATATTGATTTACTTTACCACAAAATATTTTTGACATTAATATATAAATTAATAAACACACTACTTTAGTTCATAAAGTACATAAACACTTTTGTAATTAATAATCTAATTAGCATCAGGCAAAATTATTTTGAAAAATAATTATTATTACTTTTTTAATAAATGCTATTTTTTCAGTGACATTTTCATATATTTAAATATTCAATATATAATTATTGTTAATAATCTTAACATTATATATTTAGATTATAGGAATATTTGCTGATATTTTTTATTTGACTAGAAACACTGGAATAAAATCTTAAAGTTTAATTTATACTTTTTAATAGTTTTTTACTTACATTTTTTTTTTATTTTTGGCCAAACAATATTTTAATTTTAAATCTAGCAGAATTCTTTGATTTATTATAATTAAATGATGATGATAATAAAAAACCTCAAACTTTTATTGAAGTTTCATATGTAGATAGTCATTATTAAATTATATTGTTCCTTGCAAATTTAATTTTTTTTTTTTTTGAATAACTATAACTTAATTTTCTACTTATTACCAATAAAAAATTTTTGGCTATTGTACAAATCCAAAAATATCTCTTTTCAATAAATATCATGTTTTATAAATTAACTTTGTGATTTGACTGCAAAAAATAACATGTGATGTACAGTCTATGACAAAAAGATTTTGACATCTACCGTAGGGGCTACATTAGAGGAAGTAGTTTTGATTGTAAAGTCTGGAAAATCTCTGCACAACAGCTTGTAATGAAATAGACCGTTCTTACCGCGGTAGAAATAG
>WUQG02374898.1:0-18038 GCA_011317285.2 Androctonus mauritanicus | reverse complement strand
GCCAGACTTGGATTGGTGCTGCTTTTGCCACCAGTGGCCAAGATCGGAAGAGCGTAATAAACTTTCTGGATGTGTGTAATAAACTTTCTCTGCCTAACTCACAGACGGGGACCTTGTTAACCCAGGTGACATCCGATCCGATATGTTTTCGTTTTCTGCTTTGTACCATTGCCTACTAACAAAACACTGCTGAAGTGGGGACACCTGCTAGCATTTAGTTGAGCATAATGGAATAGCCTTCTCGCCCTAGGTGATTCTACTAGAAATATAATTTCTGGCGTGCATCACCCATTCTGCCCACGTACACTCCTCCGTCACTTTGAGGCAGCATAGCAGAATTCGGGAGGGATTATTATTTTTTTATTTTTATTTTTTTTTAACATTATTCAACTACAAATTCATTCTTAGAATGATCCATCTTTATTCTCATCACAATTATAATCTTTGATTAGAGCTTAAATATATACTCAGAATTTACTTGTTATTCCAACAATAGTCTGGTTTATTATAATATCTGTTATCATAATGTAAATTATTCATTAACTATTAAAATTTAGAAGTCGCTTGCTGACTTCTCAATTTTAGCATGTGTTGACAAGTAATATGTATTTCTTTCAGCTTATAAGATATCAGGGTAATTTTTAAAGATATTTATAAAGGGGATAAAGTGTGCCTTATAACTCAACAAATACGGTACTTTTTCTATAAATTCAGTATTATAAATGTTAGTAACATGGACATCCTGTATATAATCTGTCTAAGGACCAGTCATTTTTTTTTGAAAAGTACCAGGTATATGTGAAGAATTGAAAAATGTGTCCTATTACATTTTCCTTCCAAATTACAATCTGTCATTAAGATTTTTTTCTGCACATCCTCTTTCATAGTGCATGTTTCAACTTTGTTTTCTAAAATGGAAATATATTATTATTTTTCTAATAGAATCTGATTCTGCCAATTTTTTGTGCAAATTTCATGGTAGAATTATTTTCTTATAACTGATATTTTTGGAGATATTTAGGAATAAAGGATCCATTAAGAAAAGCATAGTTTTTTCCAGTAATGTCAAAAACTTAAGCTTTATGGCTATGATTTCTTACTACCTAAAAAATGTTTCAAGGTATAAGATTATTGGAGAATCCATTTAAAATTCTTTTTCATATTAGGATAATATGTTACACTGAATCAAAGATCTGTCTATTGACTTTCATACTGTCAGATTTTCTTAATGGATCCTTTATTACTAAATATTTCCAAAAATATTGATAATAGAAAAATAATTCTACCATGAAAATTGCACAAAAAATTGGTGGAATCAGATTCCATTAGAAAAATAATACATTTCCATTCAAGAAAACACAGTTGAAACATGCACTACACAAGAGGATATGCAGAAAACGATCTTAATGATGGATTATAATTTGGAAGGAAAATGTAATTGGACATGTTTTACAGTTTTCATGGATACCCAGTAATTTTCAAAAAAAATGACTGCTCCATAGAAATGTGGGTACCCTGTATATATTAAATATGAATTGTTTTCTAGTTGTTAATCTATAATGGCCAATATTTTAAGCATTCTAGGAATGAAATCATATTAAAATTTAAGAATATTAAAAAAATATTTTTACTTGTTAAATATTGGAATCAAAATAATTAATTTCTTCCAGAAATTCTCAGAATCTTTCAACTGCTGTTCAGCAGAAAACAGTTCGAAAAAGTAGGACAAGAATACCTGTCAAAGAAGCAACATCTAGTGAAATGCAAATATCAAATGTTGATGTAGTAAAAACTTCTACTCCTAAGGAAATCCAGGCAACAGATTTTTTAAATTTTTATTATTTTTAATTTTTAAATGTTTGCAATACTTGTAAAAATACTTTGTTTGTCATAACTGTTTAACTGAATATCAGTCTGATTCTCGTATGATAGATTTTCATGAAATTCAATATTCATAAAAATAATCTTTTGTTAGTGAATCAGTAATAAACAAATAAGGCAAGCTCTTCAGGTAAAGAACATTTTTAGTTTTTAAAAAAAATTTACATAAAATATGATCTGATTTTCTTTATTCATGGCTTATTTTATTTAGAGGATCAGCTGCTATCCAAAAATAGCAAACATTTCATTGGATAGGTAAATCATATTAAAAAAAAGCATGTTTTTGATCTTATATATAAAATGAAAACTTCTTAAAAAAAAAAAAAAAAACAAAAATATATTATGCTTTTTGCTCTCTAATAAACAATAAAAATTTCAAAAAATTTTGATAAGAAGATATGACAATTTTAATTAGACTCAACTATTTAATTAGTCTGCTTATTAATACTGTCATTTTTTTCACTTTTGGCACATGACAGATTAAGGTAGTGGAACAGAATAGTTTTTTTTTTTTAACATTTCTCTGCATAAGAGAGAGATTAGAGTTGAAAACATATATTAATTGTAGAAAATCATAACTGCATTTTATATGAGCACTAACTGAAATATATATTATTTATGAAAACTGTATTAAATTATATTGCAAAAGGACAATGGATCAGATTTGCTATTTGGAACATTTCAACTTTCTAAACCAGAAAACCTAGTATTGAATTAGATCTTAATTTTTGGAAAATTCATAATTGGTTACAAGATCTGCTCATCTTTCTTCTTTTTCTTCAGATATAGGTAATATGGAATAGGGCCCAGAATAGCACTGCTATTAACAAATGATATAGAACAGACATTAAGAAAAAATAATCACTGTCAATAACACTGTGAATTCTATGCTGTTTTTTTATTATAAAAATTTCATTCCCATAAATTATAACACAGAATGACTATGTAACTTTTTCCAATTAAAATTTGCAATTAAATCACACTTTTCATTTATGTCATTCCATTATTTACCAATACATCAGTATTCCTTCTAGCACCAGAAAGCATTTTAAGAATGTAATTCTGAATTATAGCACTAAGCCTGTGGGATTTCTGATTTCAGTTAACATCATTTCAAATAAAATCATGATTTTCAGGAATTAATCCCAACATTAAATGAGGAACCTAATCTTTAAGTGCATGCGTGTGTGCATATAGCCTTCCCTCAATTTTATGAATTTTATTCATTCCTTAAAAATTAGTTTAAATTTAAATTTATGAATATTATTAATTTCAATGTAAAATTTTGAAAGGTTCTTGGCTCTAGAAATTTAATAACTTATTTCCTGTATATGCTAAAATTTTACTTAGATAAATAGCTTTTTAATAATAATAAACAGTTGTGGTGTCCTTGGGATCACCAGGTGAACTATGACAGGTTTATGACCTTACCGCGGTGCACGGTGCGTTTTCAGGTAAGGATAGGTAATGAGGCGATACTCGGTTAAACAGAGAGAGAGAGAGACTGCTGTCACAATAAGCTTCTATTTAGAGAGAGAGAGAGAGATGACTGTCTTAACAACAATAAGCTGTCTTAACAACATAAGAATTGACGAGAGAGTCCTTTACAGAAGTTTACCCGACAATTACAAAGAGGAAAATACCTTACAATAAGAGTCCAAATTAACTATGGAGTTCCATTCACGATGCTAGATAACAGAAAGATTGAAATCCTTCTTCACCAGATCTTCTCCAATGTTGATTAAGTTTTAACAACAGTTCTTTCCCAACAGTCTCTATCTGCCATTGTTCTTGTTGGTCTGTTGCTGTTCCAATTAGATTGTCGTGCTGGTTGGACCGCCTGTTTTGCGTGCGTGCGTGCGTGTGTGTGTGTGTGCACGTGTCCATTACCAGGAACTAAAGGAATTTATATCTCCTCTCTAATGAATAATTCTGAATCACATCTATGGATGTGAATCAGAAAGGATGAGGAACAAAAAGGCAGAAAAAGAAGTTCCTCGTCCACGGATCTTTTTCTGTTTTATTTTTATCGCCACATTTGGCGATAATTAATTATAATTTCTTTTAACTTACAATTTTATAAAAGAAAATATAAATAACTTGTTATCGATCAATTTTTGTGGTTAGTGGGTCTCCGGGACCTCATACAGTAATTTTGTGTTTATTATATATCCACTGCTATTAAATGTTTGATAAGTTTGGAGTCCTTTTTGTTTACCAAAATAATAATGAACGTATCTTTGCATCTTTCTGAAGTCTTGAGTATTTTTTTTTTTTTTTTTGAACTACCTGTTAATAATGAATATTCAAATAGTCTAAAAATTTGGTTGTTTACTGATTTCACAGAAAAAATAGGCACTATAGTAATAGAAAATGCTTTTTCTTTTAAAAAGTAACATTATTTATTACATTAACTTTGTACCTGGAGTTTGTCCTGCTTCAACATTGTCTATTGCCAAAGGGGAGGTTCTAAAATGGTGGATCAAGAAACAGAAACAATGTGATGAAGTAATGGTAGCCAACTGTCATATTTTTATGTAAATCATCTATTTGTATAAGAGTTATTTGTCTTCATCAGTTCGTTAATTCATTCTGTTCTCATTTTATGTTAATCAACCTGTACCATCTTCATTATTTGTAATTATTGTTTTGCTGTTTACTGTATATTTATGTTGTGGAGAACTCAGCAATCCACTAATACAGTTCTGCTATATAATATTATTCACTCAGGTATCAATAACAAATATCCAATTACTATTACTATTGTTATGTTTTCATCAAGTTCTTGGCCATACACTTGGATAGCTAGGACAACAGTCCATGGCTTTGGAATAATAATGTTGACTCTCAAGTTGAATTTTTAGTTAATGAGTTTGCACACATTAGCTAATGACATACATAGCTAATGAGGTGCACATTTGGGCACCTCAGTTCTAAACATTGCAAAAATACAATCATTTGTTAGTAAATGTACAAATAAAGTACAGTACTAGAAATTTTAGTAATAACATGAAATAAAAAAGATTTTTTCTAGTTATAGGAAAAAAAAAGCAAAGATAATTTCATCAGAATGACAATGACTTAATGTACAGAATGACTTAAAGATGATGTAAATCAGCAGATTTTTATTTGTTGTTGTTGGTATTTATAACAATAATGTATAACAAATTTAAATTTTTGAAATCATATTTTTACTAATCTAAACTTTAATAGTGTAAACTAGTATTAGCTAATTATATTATACAATAATAAAGCAAAATATATATATAAATAAATTTTGATTTAGTAAATATTTATTCATGATATCTAATTTATAAAGTAATCAATGTTCTAATGTATTATTTTAATAGTTATAACAAGATTATTATTTTCCTGTTTTCAGGTTAGCCATATCAAGGAGATTAAAGGATCAAAAGTTAGTAGTAATGCTAAATCAGAAAATATAACAACTTCAAAGACAGTGCAAACTGTTAAAAAATCTGATAAATTTGTCAGGAAAACTTCCAAAAAATATAGTGATTATTCTAGTGGCTACAATGACAGTGATTCCGAGTGAGTAAAAATTTTTGATTTTAAGCTGTTTAAAAAAATATTACAATGATAATTATTTTAAATGTTACAATATAGTAACAATATATATATATACAAATTGCTAAGAATCCTTCTCAAAAACTATTGGGTATATGTGAAAACTATAAAACACATGTCCTGTTAAATTTTCCTTCCAAATTATATTCTGTCATTAATATTTTTTTTCTGCACATCCTCTTGCGCAGCGCATGCTTCAACTTTGTTTTTTCAAATGGAAGTGTATTGTTTTTCTAACGGAATCTGATTCCGTCAATTTTTTTGCGCAATTTTCGCTGTAAAATTATTTTCCTACAACCGATATTTTTGGAGATATTTAGGAATAAAGGATCCATTCAGAAAAGCATAAGACATGAGCTGCCACACTTGTTAGGAAACCTACAAACGACATATGGATTCAACAAGATGGATGCCCTACACATAATTCAAGAATTGTACAAAATTATTTACAAGAAACATATGAGGAAAAATGAATAGGCACCCTGTATATAATATTTACATATAAATACATATATATTTATAAATATATATATAAATAAATATATGGATATATGAAATGTCAATATTATTTTATCTTTGTTTCTATTTTTTTATTTATTCGCTTCAGATTGTGTTTAAAACCTTTATAAGATTAAATATATCTGTCATGCTCTTAGTTGCAATATTGATGAGGTTATGCTAATATAATTTAATTTTATATGTTAATTTAATTTTGTTATAATCAATCAATGACATACAGCTTTAAGATGACTATTACAACAGATACAGCATAGAAATATCAGTTGCTGATCAAAGAACAGTTTTTCTTTCAAGAAATGAATTGAATTTTCCAAATTAATTTTATGGAAAATTTCCTTTAATTTCTTTTGTCAGTTTTCTTTCTATCCTTTCCTCTTATTTCTAATTTTTGTCTTATTTTTTAAGTTCTGAAAATTAATTTTAGTATGTTAATGAATCAAATTATTTTTATAATATTTGAATATAAATGTTCATTTTTATTATATTTCAATATATATATATATTTTATATATTTTCCGATGTTTCTTTTATTTATTTATTTGTATACATTTTATTTTGATTTTTATTGCAATTATGCATAACACTATAATAATTTTGAACGGATATTTAATGCGAGTTTACTTGTTTACTGAATGATTAAGCAGTGGTTTAACACCAGGAATTCGAGATCAATTTCAGCCCTACATTTACAGATCCATGATTTTTCAGACGGAACCCGGTCTCTATCTGTCCAACTCATCCTTCATTGTCAATCTCAGCACGGGTGTTAGCCAGTCCGTGATGGGCTCTAGCCAATAAAATCGCCAAATATATTCCACCTGCGATTCGTTGGCATAACTAATTAACCATCAATGTCAACAATTTTATAAAATTTAGTTATTTTCTTGCATAATATAAAATCACACGACGGGCATGAAATTTCCTGTAACAAACTGAACTGTATATTACTGTATATATGGGTTAAGATATTACAATTTTCACGAACGTGTAACGATGTAACGAAACGTTAGTTATTGTTTCCTTTAAACTTTTTCTTTATTTGATAAATTTTCTGATTTTTCTTTCAATAACAGTAGAGTAATTTTGTTTATAGACATTTAAAAATTTCTTCTAAACGTATAAAGTACTAAAATATTTTATTCATTAAACCTTAAATTCACTATATTACTTTGAATTTATTCGAATTTAACATTAAAATTAAATTAAAAAATTTCTATTGTTTATTATTATTTATTTAATTTTAACAGAATTTATATCAAGTATTTTATATAATTATTTTAATGAATAAAATTTATGTAAAATATTTATACAATACTGAAACTGTAGAAAGTTCTCTCTGTTGTTTAATACTTAACATAACTCGAAAAAATATTTTTTTCCAATTATTGTTTAATTTATACAAGTAATGCGAAGATTAAATTTGACAATTAAGGAAGGAAAATGTGAAATTTACATATATTATAGTTGATTAATTTCGTCATGCTTCTCCGTCCACATAAAACCAATAGCTATAGTATCAGTTATCATTATAATGATTATGTCTGTTATGTTTTAACTGATTGTGAGTGTGGTAAAATTGCTGCGAGCGGTATAAAATTGTAATTTTATAAATACTAAACAAAAATAATATGAAATAAGATTGTAAATTATTATAAAAGCTTCGTTATTTGCTAGACCATTGATAAAGTAGGTGATATAATTTTATATTATTAAGTTACGAATCAATATTTCCGTCCTGAAATATAAATATTCTTCTGAATAGAGTAAAAATTATTTTTTAATAACGATAAAAGTATTTATTGATCTTTATATAAACGATTAATACTTCTGCAAATTAAAGATTATATATATTGATACTATTCTTGCAAAAGTGAAAAAGTGAAAAAATAGTTTAAAAAAAGTGAAAAAATAGTTTTTAAATTAAGTGCAAGTTGATAAAATTTTTAGTAGAATTTAATCCATGTAAAAAATTAATGATATCTATATAGTTTATTATTTATTAAAAATAATCTAGATTGAATATAAAACCAAGTTTACTCATGAAGAATTTGAACAAAATTGAGGATTCTTATATTTTAAATTAACCCTTAAACGGGCCAACATTGAAAAAACGGGAAAACTAAAAAATATAATTGCAACTATGTAGATAATGAATGATATAATATTATTTATTCTAAAATATTTTTTATTTCTATTCTATAAAGTGTTACATGGATGGTACCTATGTGTACCACTGCCTAGTTAATGATATCAATACTTTAAAAAAACAGCTAGTACTAAGACCAATGTGAAAAGAAAATTCCAGAAAAATTCCAGGAGTTCCCCTAAACAATACTCTAGAAGGCGTTTGCGACTACGGTGGTACAAATGTGATCCATAGCCTGTTAGAAGCAATTTTTTTTGGTGGTAGATGTTTATACCACTGCCTGTTTAAGGGTTAAAAAATATAAAAACTTAAAAGTATTTCTTATAAATGAATTATGCTACTTTTCTGATTATAGTCATACAAATAAATTATTAATTTGTACTGTATATAAAAGTTATTTTGTATAAAAATTGGTTTAAAATGATATTATTTTATGATATTTTGATTGAAAAAATTTTAATTGATGTTTTTAAAAGCAAAAATTATCCGAGGTTTAATCTGACAACTACAAATGATTCGATGTTGACCTTCTGACAGGAAACAAGAATGATTTTTCTGTCGGGTTGGCCTCTTTAATGAATATAAATGAAGCTGTTTGGCAAGATTAACACATGCCATCAAAATCTACTTTTTATAAACAGTTTTTTTTCAAGGTACCGGTATTTATAAATTAGGAAAAATCAGACTTAAAAAAATTAATTTTAAATTAAGAAGGTGCAGAAGTCTGATCTATGAAAAAAGAATTTAAAAAATCTTATATCAATAATGTAACGAAAATGTTAGTCTATCGAAATTTATATAAAACTCTATCATTATTAAAAAAAACATTATTTTGCTATTGTTGTTGTTTTATACTTCAGTTATTTTGCTATCTATTCTTCCATATATTAATTTATATCTATCTAAACATACAACATTACTATACTAATCAATCCCTGTTAATTATGATAAGGAAAATATTAAAAAACAATACTTGAATGGAGAATTTGATCATATAAGTTAATGCTTTTTAAGAAAAATTATGGTTGATAGAATAAATTTTTATAATGTGAACAATTAATTTATATGCAAACAATACAAAGTAACAATTAAGATAATTTCGCTTAATAGCGCTGAATATAAATTTTCAGTATTTATATTTATACAAAATAATTTACCGTAGAAAACCAAGCTTAAATGAAGTAAAAAAATGTCAAAATAAATATTAAATAGAAAGAAATTTGGAAATTTCATCGATACAATTAGATAAAAAAAATTCGTTTCATCATAAAAGTAGCTTATCTTCTTGTTAATTTGGAAATTATTAAATTCATAATATATTTATCAAAAAAATAATAAGGCTATGCATTTTGTTGTAACTCTACGTCATTTTCTAATCTTCACGAATGTGAAATGTTTTTGTACGAGGACACACGTCTAAAGATATATGAATTATTTAGAAACCAACAAGTGAAATTTGAATAAAAATTTAAATATTTAAAATAATTTAATATTTCTTTTCGTTGCTGACAGTCGAAAATTCTTGCGAAAAAAGTTAATTGAATTGATAAATATGAAAAATGTAATGATGAATAACGACACCAAACAGTTACGCAATCGAAAAATTAAAAAGCGGGTTTAAGTAAGACATAAATTTAAATAGTTATCAGTTAATTATTCCAAATATAGACGACACGATTTGAAAATTTACAATGTTTACAAAAAAAAAAAAAAAAAAAGAAATTAAACCGAAAAGAAAATATCAATGAGATCAGTTATATTTATAAATAATATGTTTTAAATATATTACACACATATATTTATTTTTAAATTGGTTATGTATAAAAAATCAATTTATATTTTTGAATAATATTAACAGATGTAAATGCAATATTAAGCAAGAGGCTTGTTTTTCTAGAAAAAACTATTCTTACTCAATTACTATATTAATGTAACGCCTTTGATATTAGTTACTTATTAAATAAACGGTCTTTCTAACAAATTAATGTAACCTTAACAAATCAAGTAAGAAAATTACATATAGAATACTATATGCAATATGATGTTTTTGAATAATATACATTGTATAATAAATCAAGAGATAACACATATTGTAAATAAACGGGAAAAATTATAAACATGATTATGGAAGACATTTCAAAATACTTTAGAAATTATATGCAGAGGAAGAAAAACTCATTGAAAGAGTCTATAAGAGATCATACTAATATATATTAAAATTATGTTTATTAATTAATTTATTATTTATGTATAGGCCTATATTAATTAAAAGGATATAATAAATAATTTAATTTTATAATGATGCTAATATATAGTTGATTTTTCTGACGTTATAATTAAATCATTTTATTTTCTTAAATTTATGTTTCAATGAATTATGACTATAAGAATACGAGTAGAAATACAAAATTTTTATCGTCATTAAAACACAGGAATTTAGAGAAACAAGTTTCGAAAATTTTCCTGTGATTTTTTGTGAAATTTTCCTTATTAAACATGAAACATTTTTCAAAAGTTTATCTAATTTTTTAATACTGTATAAAAAATTTAGGATACATGAATGAAAATTCAATTATAACTTACATATGATATTTATTTGTTCAAATTACATATATGGTATAATACATAGACTTTTGAACTTTGAAAACTTTGAAAGGTGGGTCCAAAGAAATAATTGCTAGAATTTATGTTGAATTCTAGCAATTATTTCTTTGGACTCACCTTTAAAGATTTCATATACGACATCAACTTGTATGTATCTTGTTCAGGTTTATAAATGAAGATTGACGTTGATGCATGAGATAGACCAGGGGTGAGTAAACTTTTCTGACCGCGGGCCACACGGACTTCTGCAAGATCTCTAGCGGGCCGCAAGTAAAAAATGTTTTTACTTTCTGATACATGAGGTACTCATAATAGAGGAAAATATTGCGATCATGCAGGAAACCAGCGTTTTATTTTCACGGTCTCTCTCTACCACTGCTACTGTCTCAAGATCCGTTAACTCCCCTAATAAGTTACATATTCAAAAATATCGGAAAATTGAATGGGTCACATATCAGATTTTTTTTAAAGGAGACGCGTTAGCCTACAAAATCTAAATTTAATTAATTAATTATATTACTTGTTTATATAAATTAACACTTTTGTGGTAAATTTAAAAAAAAAATCTTATACTTGTGCACGGATCGCGGGTCGCACATATCATCTTGGCGAGCATAGTTTGCTCATCACTGAGATAAAATCTACTGTAGATGATATGTTGCATGATATAGTTGACAACCTTACAGTTTGCGAGTTCAAAAGGTCTGCATGAACAAATCCAGGAAAGTTACGAAATTGATCGTATATTTAAAGGTTGCTTGTTTCTTTAAATGCTATGTAATAGATAAAAAGATAATAAATAAGCTTGTATCCTTAGTAGAGATAATTTCGATATCAGCGATTTTGTAATAAGTTATGTTTAAAAATGCATATTTAAATTATTATAAAATTATAAAAACAATGAAACTTTTACTTCAATAAAAATCTTGTTAACAACATAAAATCTGATAACCACAAATAATTCCAAAGATAATTCTTAGATCTTATATTGTACTGTATATATATAATTTATGTAAATGCAAAAATATTACAAAATAGATAATATAGAAATTATTTATTCGATTATAAAAGAAAATTTTCAGTAAATTTGTCTCTATCTATTATAATATTTATTAATTAAAAAATATTAATTAAATATCTGGAAGAGTGCAAACAAAAATTTATATTCAAATAAAAACCCCAATCGGAACTTGTAACATCCAATTATCTTATACTGATAAATAATACATTAGATTTTTTTATAAAAAATTATTTATTTGATTAATAAATGATTTCTATAAAAATAATTTTTATATAAATTTTTATTGCATAGTGATTATATGTAAGACTTTGCAATAAAATGCATTATGAAATAAATAGAAAAAATATTGAAATATAGTATATATATATCGCAAATATTTAAAAACATAACTAATGCATTTTATGAAAAACTTCTATCCATCTAATTTTAACAGAAAACGAAATATATCCGTAATTAGAGAGTGAAATATTACGAAAATAATTTATAAGTTCAGTCTAATAATTTTTACAGGAAAATTTTAATTCGTAAGTTATTTTATTATATTATAAATTTATACTAAGCTTCGTATTAGATATTGATGTCTATGTACCGTTGTTTCGTATTAGATATTGATGTCTAATACGAAACAAGGGTAAGTTTAATTAGAATAATTATTAATTGCTATTTTGTATGAGTCTTTAATTACTAATAATGAATTTGATACACTGACATACAGCAAAAGAAGTCAGAATAATTTATATTTGATAGAATGAAGAAATTATGGATTGCTCCTTAATAATGATAAGAAAATAAATAAACAAATTACATGAAATAAAAATAATATATGGCAATTAAATTTATCTTATGTCTATTTTTGTGTATATGATAGAACACAAAAATGTTTTAAAATTAGAAATTCGATACGGTATTTTTGCTTGAAATTTGAATTATCTTTATTTCTTTTAGAATTAAACTCATAAGTATAGAATTATCTAAACCAGTGATTCTCAATCTGGGATATGTTTACTACTGGTAGTACTCATACTCATTTATTTACTCTCTCAGCATACAAATATCTATAACAAGAGCCCTCAATAAACATTAATAACCCAACAAAATAAATACATGCAAACAGTGTTAAGTAGAATACGTATTATAATTGGTCGCTGCTCTTAAAAAGAATGAGTTTTTATATTTAACAGTGAGAAATTTAGGTATATATAAAAAATCATAATTTCTTGCAAAAAATTGAGGTACATTATATTGAACATTACAGGATGGAAGCTTTCTACAGATGTATTTAGAAATAGTTTTGATGTCAGATGAAATGATTATATCATGCAAAGACTTAACGTTTAAGAGATCATAAATTTCTTGAATATTAGCATGTTGAATATGAAGGATAATAGAGATTGTTTTCACAGTATAACGAATGGCATTATCAATTTTTTTAAGTTGGGAATAAGAAGCAGAACTATAAATAGGAAAGCAATAATACAGATGTGAAAAAATAATAGAATGAACCCAAATTTTAAATAACCTAATATCTTAGACCTGTCTAAAATAACGCCATATAAAACCAGTTTTTTTTTTTATATTAGAACAAATGCGATCAATTTGTGCTGAGAAAGTGTGTCTAGAGTCTAGGCATACTCCAAGATCAAGATGAGCATGACGTAAAGGAAAACCGATATTATTAAAATAAATAGTTTCAGACAAATCAGCGTTAGGTTTGATGGAAAATTTCATAAATACCGTCTTATAAATATTAAGTTTTAAATTGTGATCATTTAGCCATGTTTGTAAAAGAATGAGATCCGAGCAGAGAATATTGATATCAGAGTTGATTAATTGAATATCATCAGCATAACCAATTCCTTTTAAATTAGTTAAAGAAAAAATGGGATTGAGAAACGAACAAGGCGTTAAATGATGACCCTTGCAAGACTTCGACATTAGGAGAAAAACTATCAGAAAGAAAACAATTATGTTTAACAGTATAATTGCGATTAGAAAGAAAAGAAATAATCCAATTAATCAAAATAATATCTAAATTATATAACTTCATGAGTGTCTGGTACAAAACGGATAAATCAATACTATCGGAAGCAGCAGATAAATCCAAAAATGCAGTATAAGAGTCTGTTCGATGTTCAAAGTTGGTATGGATAAGAGAGGTGAATTCAATGAAATGAAAAGTTGTAGAGCGATATTTAGAAGCGTAATGCAGCGACGAACTAACAGAGTTTTTATGTTAAATTCAATGTATTTCAAAATCATTTTCTCGAAAATTTTAAGCATTGCACTAGATATGTTTATCGGCCGATAAGATGAAGGAAGGTTGAGATTTTTAGAAGTTTTCAAAACGGGGATTACATTCATTTTAGTATCTTATCTTACATTCATTTTAGTAACAGTGGCGTATGAAGGAGTTGTCTTACCGTCCAGAATTGATAGCATCTTTAGACATTTTCCTGAACTTATTAATCAGAATATTAACACAAAACTAATGAAAAATATGCTTGGTATCCAATGAGCATACTATAAAATCAGCATTTTTCTAAATTGATTTCGTGCAAGCAACACAGCATGAATTTCATCTTCACTAATATATAAATGGAATACCGTCAGGACCTTTTGTATATTTATTACTTCTGCTTAGGCATTAAATAGGTCGCACCTTTTATTTTGCTGATAGTGCTAGACGTCCATATAGGTTTGTTAGTAAATCTATATTTAGTAGAAACATGATTGCTAATAGAAGTTTGGATGAAATGGAAAAGATTTTCATAAAAAACCTCGAGATTGATGTGAATGCTATATAGTGTATCTCAAGGAATATGAAATAAATTTAATACAATATTATTCCAATCAGCGTTATTCCAATCAATGTAAGATAAATAATTAGTTCATTGAATATTATATTTATAAACATTAGCATATAACGCAACAGGACAATCAGAGATTACACCTATAGAAGGGAAAACACATTATGAAGAGAAGTATCTATTAAATCCAAAAAATTACTATTACGTATTGGAAAATGCACAATTTGAATTTAAATTAAAGAAGTAATGAATATGATCGAAAAAGAATCTCTGAAAAGTTTTAAGATAAGAGAAATAATTATTACCATTAGGCCAGCGAATCTTACTAAAATTGAAATCACCACAAATAATGAAATTTTCATCAGTAATAAACAGTAAAGAATCATAAAGGTCAGATATAATATCACATTTTGCTTGGAGTGAGATGTTAAGAGAAATATAAACACAGGCGATAACGACGTTAAGCTTTGTTAGCTTGACGACTAGTACAGTATAATATCCATCCACAAAGATACTAGAGAGACAGACAGTCTATTTATTATTCTTGACGACAATAGTCGGCCTTCCATCTCTATTATATCTACGAAAAGCACTGAAATTGGTATATCCGTAATGATTATATATTAGATCAATATCTTTATCGGATTCAGTGATCCATGTTTCAATAAAACATAAAATATCAAACTGTAAATCTAGAATTGCATCAAAATCAGCAGTTTTATTACGAATGGATTGAACGTTTTGGTAAAATAGAGAAAAACCATATTTAAGTCTATATGCAGGTATTAATTGCTAGGATACATCATGATACATCATGAGAATCGACAACAGCTGGAATGTCAATACGACTCGAGTCGTAGAAATTGAATGATTCATATTCGGAATATCGTCATTAGCTACCACTATTGAAATGATGATTAACTGAGTAAAATCTTCTAACAAGTGCACCATCAGACCAAAATTTATAGTCTAGTGACATTGGAAAATCGAAAGGAGCGATGGAGATGCAGAAAGACGAACATGAATCGTGGCTTGTTTTACATTTATAAACACGAATATCATTTGAAAGACAGTCAGCAACATAACTTTAGACGTGATTAGCAGAGGTATCTGGATGAAGTCTTCAAATAAAAATTTTTTCAAAAGTAAATTTAGTTCTAACAGTGATCAATTTAGAATCTTTAGATGTACAATTATTAGATTTACAATTTGGACTTTTAACTGAAGGATGCTCGGTATTATTTTTTACATTCATTTTAGTAACAGTGGCGTATGAAGAAGTTGTCTTACCGTCTTCTACAACATCTTTAGTACAATTGTCACTAGTATTTAACAGGCGAACATTATCAGGCACACTTTATATATCATTATTACATTCAATTCTTGTAGCATTAGCAGAACTTAAAAGTAGAAGTAACTGAATCTTTATGAATGTGATTAAGCCATTGTAAGTTTAGTTCGTTTAAAATTTTTTTAATTACGGATTCAATTTTAGAAATTCGATTAGAAAGGTTCATAAACAGTTCAATTAGATGTCGATTTTCCTCTCGAATACTGTTTAAAGATGTATCAATAGTATGTTCCATGTCTGATATTAAGTTCTTATTAGTAGCATCAAAAATTACATTAGCAACTAATTCAGAATTGCTTTCGTTGTCAGATTTAATAGGTAGGCTACTCAGCTTGATGTAGTAGCGGCAGTTGAGGTGTTAGAAGGATGAATTGATACCACACTAGGACCACTCAAAACGTCTTTGTTGCAGTTAGGACATATCCAGAATCGATAGCATCTTTAGACATTTTCCTGAACTTATTAATCAGAATATTAACACAAAACTAATGAAAAATATGCTGGTATCCAATGAGCATGCTATAAAATCAGCATTTTTCTAAATTGATTTCGTGCAAGCAACACAGCATGAATTTCATCTTCACTAATAACCATCTGGCGGGCAATCAGGTGTATAATCTTGACTTCCTATTTGTATATGAGGCATATTTTTCTTGGTGGTACTGAAATTTTTGAATTTTGAGTTTGGTGGTGCGCATTTATTAAAAGATTGAGAATCGCTGATCTAAATTGCATTTTCAAATTGTTAAATATTTTTTTATTAAGTTAATTAATGGACAAGCCTATCAATTTACAGAAAACAATCAAATTATCAATTATCATGAAGATCTGTGAAACATGTATATTAAATTAATATATTTTTGTTTAACATATAGCATATTCTTTATGAGTATGGCAACAATGAAAAATAGTGTTTGAGATGATATTTAATATTTTCATTAATTTTGATATGAAATCGAATATTTATAGTTTATATAGTATATCTTCTCTCAATTTTTATAATTACATAACAGGTTTCTATACGAATTTTTATTCGCAATAAATATTTTAAATGTACTTTGGCTATAATGTATTACGATTCTAATATATAACTTTTTCCTACTTGGATTTGTGTACAATTATACTATACGTCATTCAGACGCCATTCATTATTCATTGCGACGTAAAACATTCGTATTTTATGAGGTCATCCGTTGTTACGTCATTGTATCCTGTTTATGATATCAATCCAACGATAGCGCATTAATATTCAATATAATACGTGATTCAGTATGCGTCATTATCAGGCAAAAAATATTTTGTCAGAGGTGACGTATATTGAATAATATCATAATATTGTTTTATAATGATAACGCCAGATATTGAATGATATCATCGTTTGAATCATTCCACAGTTACCGTGACGCACGAATCTTAATAATATTCTAATTTTAAAACTATATTGTTATGAAAAGCCTGGCAATTCGAATGAAAATCTAAAAGTTCTAGAAGATTAAATTAATGTTTTCTTAATCGTCGAAAATACATTGGCCCTACTGTCCTGCTACCGTTCTGGATTCGCTATTAAATGTTCAAGTTCCAACAGCCATTTTTATGATGCAATACAAAATTATTTTAAAAAAATGAATCAAAAAATTAATTTTTATATATATATTACAATCTGACGGATAATTAAAGAATTAGCAAATTTCGAATGATTGAAGAAAAAGAAATTGCTCTGGCGGATAAAAAAAATTTCAAATTAAAATTTTATAAAAAGTCAATGCTTCAGTCTTTTCTCTTATAATAATGGCAATTGTCTTTTAAAAACTAAAAATAGGTTTAATACAAAAATCAAAAGTTATATATAAGAAAAACAAAAGTCTTTAATTAATGGCATTTTGAACGATACTTCCTGTAGAAACGTAAGATCGTACCAGTTATGTCCTTGTTGCGTCATAAGACCAAATGACTTAATATATGTTGAGAAATACAATATCCAAATATTAATAGAAGGGAAAATAGTTTTCGTAAGAATTGCTAATAAAAATTTCCTTTATTCATAAACAAGGTATGAATATGAATATTTCTTTTAATTTATACATAACCCATATACTGGTATCTATATAATTTGATATTAAA
>WUQG02374787.1:0-18038 GCA_011317285.2 Androctonus mauritanicus | reverse complement strand
AGAATACTGAAGGTAGGAATGTTCTGCATAGCATGATCACTTTCAGCAACCTGTGATATGTGATCTTGAACATGCATATTGCACATGCACATCTGTGCATGTGCAATATGCATGTTCAAGATCAAATATCACATATCACTAGAGGGAAAATGGCTGTACAAGTACATGGTATGTTTTACCCCATAATTCTATTGGCTCTGAAAATATATATATGTCAAACTTATTTTCAGACTATCCTACATACTATGATATAATTCCATAGAATATTTAATCTCTTTAGTCATGAAACAGCATTGTGCCATAAAATTATGTTGATTGTTCACTGGGCTGATTTTTGATGGAAAGATTAATATAAAATGAATTCAAATTCATCAATGACCTATATTTAAAAATAATGTCAGTTGAAATCACAGAAAATGAATGATGCATATTATGAAATATTTTAAAATTTTTCATAATTAAAACAGAAAAGTAAAATAATTTGATAATTTATATTTTGAAATGCTTTTAATGTGTTTTCAATTTTCTAGTGAATTGTTTATATAAATTCATAAATTTATTTTATGACTTATTTTTTTTAATTTTTTATGAATGATAAAAAATCTGATACAATAAAATATAAATATTTAATAGATTAAAATAAATATAAAACATTTATGAATTAAACTATAGGAAGGTCTATATATTTGTTAAAATTTTTTTTGTTAAATTTATTTCTACAGCTTTTAGATCATGCATTTGATAATTCTAATAGAAGACAGTATGGAATGGGAGTTGTTGGTAGATTGCTAAAACACAGTTTTCGCCAAGACCGCATCACATCTGATGTTAAACAACAATTAGATGATTTAGATGATCATAGGTATGAAAATAATTTTTTAAAATATGATTTTTAACATTCTTAATATAATTCTTTATATTTTATAAAAAACAAAAATTTTAAAAATTACATTTTAAAAAATCATAATTTAAACTAACAAATATTTATTTCTAAATTTTTACTTTAAAAACTGAAATATTTTATATTGTCGAATTTTCAACTTTAAACTTAAAACTATTAATGCCATTTAAAATAACTTCTTTAAATTAAAAAGAAAACAAGAGATTGATTAAATTTTTATAAGATCCACTTTTTATAAACTAGTTATTTAAAAATCATTAATATAGTCTAGATTTTCTTTTTTTAATTGCTATCATAATCTCAATAATTTTTCTTTTAAAGAAATTTGTCTACCCATGCAAATGATTTTATACAGAGTATAATATACCAATCCCATGATTATTGAGATTAATGCATGTCTGAAAATCCACAATAATCAAAAATTGCATTAACTAAAAACAATATTTGATACAAAATAAAGTATTTTATTCTAAGATTTTCAAAATATGTACTAAATTTTTAACTCAATTATTGCTGAGTGTCATTCTAGAAGTGTCAAAACACTGTTGCTGTGTTCTCTGTTAGGAACATGATAGTAACAGTGTTTTGATTGATTGATACTTATAGTAGACATTCATAGTTTGGTTAAACGCGTGATTCTGTAACTGAAATTTTGTATTTATCTGTTAGAATGTATTCTTGTAATGTTCTTATTCCAATTTATTTGTATGCTCGAAATTAATTTTTTGGCACTGATGAGGGACTTTATGTAGTCCGAAAACGTTTTGCCATAATAAAATCCTTTGCTTATAGAGCTGTGTCTTTTTATCTTTAAAGTTATTTTTATTATATATATTGTTTTTTAATAAATATTTAATTATTTGTTTTTTAAGCTTTTTTTTATTAAAAATTTTTTAGGGGAACCCTACTTAAATATACTTATTCAGCCAACAAATAGGATCAGATATCGTTATAGGAGTGAAAAAGGATCTCATGGTGGTTTAACTGGTAAAACTTGTAACACTACTAGAAAAACCTATCCTACTGTTAGGGTAAGGATTATTTATTAATTTTAATATTTGAAATATATAAAAGTTGAATCTAAAAGTAAATACTCATATAATTCTTCCAGCTTGAAAATTATAGAGGTAATAGGCAGGTTTGTATTCGAGGAAGTTTATATACAAATGAACAGCATTCCAAACCTCATGTTCATAAACTTATGGGAAGAAACTGTAATGAAGATGGAATATGTACTATACATCTTGGTGAAGATATGACTGCAGTGTAAGTATTATTAAAAAATAAATATTTTATTAACAATTTTGCATTGGATTGATGTATGATACTTCAAATTGTCAATTTCATATGTCCAAATGCAGAGCAGTTGATACTAAAGTTCCTTCATCAAAACTATTAAATTTAATAATTTATGGTTAATCAAAATTTTGGTGAAAAAATTTTTTTTCTTTATCTCTGTATTATATATGATTTGGAACATTTGTAGCATGTAGCCATTTCAGGTCCTTAATTTTCAGATAATTATTTATCTATTTATCCCTAATAAACAAAAAAATTCAAAATACAATGAAATATCTATATATTATAGATATTTCATTGTATTTTTATAAATAAAATTATAGCATATTAAAAAATATAACAGAAAAATAAGGTGATGATGAAAAGAGTTTCTAGAAGTGAAAATCCTGAATTGATTGATTTTATTTACACTCAGTTCTTTCCTTCATTATTTGAATGCTTGCTTATCTTCTGATTTTATAGAATTTACTAGATTTTCAAATTTTTATTTCAGATTATGAAATAATTATGCATTAATGGATACACAGGTAATTCTCAGTTAACAAGTTCCTGGAATTTACGAGTTTTTTCAAATTGAAGTATCAAAAGAATAAAAAATATAAACATTAATTGCTATAAATAAATTCTAAATATTTATAAAATGGCATTTCAATCCACATACATAGCTATACAAATTACATTAATATTGATTTTGTAGCAGAAACATCATTATCCTTTTCAAAATTGAAAAATTAAAAATGGTGGCCAAGAAGCAGAAGTAGCATGTCTTTTGATATTATTGGCATAGTATGTAAAAACATTTAGTCCCAGAATATGCCAAAGAGATAGCAATTCATCTGTATTATAACATCTACCTATCTGTTAATAATAATGAAGAACTTTTAATATTAATGTGACATAAATAATTTCCTTATTATAATTTGCTGGATTTTAAAAATTATATTTTCATTTATTTAGATAAATCATTATTTAGTCATATATTATTGATTTTGTTGATCTTTAATTAATTTTATTATAGTTAAATTTTTTCGTTTAGAATAGAACTTCAAGTTTTTAACATTATGTTATATCTATGGGAAATTAATTCATGGCTTATGAATTCTTACTTAATAAGCTTGTTCCAGGAATGAATTAGCTAGTAAAAGTGGAACTACCTGTATATTAGGATGTGACATACAGAACTGTTATCATAAATATATAAATAGGAGAAAATAAACACAGCACTAACTGTAAGTAGCAGAAATACGTTTAATTATATTCAATTCAAAACGTTTTGTTTTAATGATTTTTGCTGATGACCAAAATATGGTCAAAAACATTTCAAATTGAATATAATTAAATGTATTTCTGCTACTTAGTGCTGTGTTCATTTTTTTCTGTTCACCAAATGTATATTTTTAATAATAATAAATAAAATTCATGGAAATTTTCAATTAAAAAATTTTTAATAGCATTTTATTTTCATGTACTATCAGTTTTGATAAAAATTCTAAAATTTGATTGGCCCACCCTAATAATTACACAATATAAAATAGATGACTGATCATATGCATCATGTATAGTTCTTCACAAAAATATTCAAGTTGACAAAGAAAATTTTTTCAATATCAGCAACAAAAATTAAAAACATTACAAGCAGAACATCATCTCATCCCCATTATGCCTAATGAAATTTGAATATCTATAACAGAATAAAAGAAAAAAAAGGGAAAGTTTTAATTGACAGTGACAATGATTTAATTTATAATTGCTTTATGATAATATTAATGATAATGAATTCACAAAAATAATTAAAATATTTGAAGAATGGAGATGATTAAAATGAATTAAATATTACAAAAAATATTCATGAAAATATATATAATCATTAAATATTTTATTTGGTGAAAAAATAATTGGTGTCTATTTTAAGTTATTAATTTATCATCCAAATTCTTTTATATGATAAATTACTCTATATATATGTATAGCAATAATGAATTAAATATTATCATAAATTAAAATATTAAACTTGTTTCATATGAAACAGTTGAATTTGAAATAGAAAATCAAAACAATTTATTTACAAAAGAAATTTAGTCAGAATAAGGTCCATTTGTTTCTATGACTTTTCCCAATGGATTTCTAGGTCAATATATCCTTTTTGAAAAAAGTTCTTTTTTTTTAGAATCAATAAAGTTTCCTTTATTGATTCTAAAAGAAAGAAATTTTAAATAATCTTTCTGTCTTTTTTTAAAAAAGTCTGTTTGAATAGTCAATTTTAATTTCTGAGGAAGTGCTCCAGACTTCAGAAAAGGTGAAAATTTGTTTGCAAAAAGTCAGGTGTATATGGGGGGTGGGATAAAATTTCATAGCCCAATTGTATCAACTTTGTATTTTGTGATCTGTACAATACGAGGTCTTACATTTTCATGCAAGAAAATAAGCCCATGTGTGTTTGCAAATGAGGTTGCACTATTCTTAATTTTTCATGCTTGATATTGATTTCTTCACAATATTTTTCTGTTATGGTTTCACCCACAAGAAAAAAAATAATGAACTTTTGTTAACAGATTACCACACTGTTATCATATCTTTTATGGAGTGTAATAATTATTTTGGCATCAGTACAGTAATCCCTTATTTAAATTCATACAAATAAATTATTCTTAATTTTGTATAATTAACAATAATGCAATTTTTAATTCTGAAATGCAAAAATTAATAAATTTCTTGGAAATTTAATTCAAAAATCAAGAAGATATCTTCTTTATATTAGAACAAAGTTTATGAATAGCCATTTGAACAATTTTTCTGCCAGAGGGAAGAATCCTGCCAATTATGAAAAATGGCAATTTCATATGAAACAACGAAATATTTGTGTCCTTAAAATATTTTAAATGTGTAATATTGATTTTTTAAAATTTATTTATAGGTTTCAGAATCTTGGTATATTATTTGCAGCAAAAAAAGAAGTGCCACAAATATTATATCAGAGAAAATTGGAAGAACTTAGTCTATTAAAAGATTTTGTCATCAGAAATGCACAGTGTCCTTTGACAGGTAACAATATATATATATTTATATTTGTATATATTATTTTTTATAGTTTTGAAATTTTTATAATACATCATCGTTATTATATTTAGAATCAGAAAAACAACATCTTCGAGAAGAAGCTGATAAAGAAGCTAAGGATATGAATCTCAATTCTGTTAAAATATGTTTTGAGGCACTTGCATATAATCCTGATACAGATTTATATGAAAGTATATGCCCTCCAATATTTTCTGATGCTGTTGCTAATCAAAGTATGTATATATGAAAGATATTTAAGCTTTTTAGCATTTATTGAATGCACTTTATATAATAATTTAATGAAAACTTTATTCTGTAGAATCTCCTGATTTTGGTGAATTAAAGATCTCACGAATAGATAAATGTTCTGGTGTTTGTACAGGTGATGAAGAAGTTTTTCTTTTATGTGAAAAAGTAAATAAAAGTAAGGTTTATATTTTTTATTTTATATTAATCTTTTTCTAGATACATTTTAATTCTGTATTATTATATTAGAAGAAATTAAAATCAGATTTTTTGAAATTGATGAAAATGGAAAAGTAATGTGGGAATCGTATGGAAGGTTTAATGAAACTGATGTACATCATCAAGTGAGTATTATTAGAAGTTTTTATTTTAAAATTAAGAGAAAGAAAATGTATTAAAACCAATTTATTTTTAAGTTTAAATTTCATATTTTTATGAAAATGAATACAATGTTATATTTAATTATTGTTAATAAAACATTTAATATTAATCAAATGAAATAAAATATAAAATAAAATAATATCAATAAAATGAAAATATTTAAAAATTATGCTAATCTTTCACTGCTACAATTACAAGAAAAATCTAAAAAACAAAAAAAAAAATTTTTTTCAATTTTATATAACTGAGGAGGGTAAGTGATTGCCAAAAATGTTTTTACTTGTGTTTAAAATATATTTTAATAAATGTATTAACCTTAAAAGTAAAGATTTTTAAAATTAAAATATTTCTTAAATAATCAAAATCAAAGATAAGATATATTTTTTTACTAAAAAAAAAAGATAACTCATTGTTGTTATATTATTACATATTTAAGGATTTTAATGTTTCTAATTTGATTGATTATATTCATCATATAATTGAGACATGGTTTAATTCTATTTAATATAGTATTTGTTAGTTAAATAAACTTTGTAATTATTATTTCATTTTAATTTATAATACAAAGTAATATTATGTTATGATTTATGATTAATAAATAAAATAAAACAAATATATAAATAAAATGATGCAGTATCAACTTCCTTAGTGATGATCCTATTGATATTATTTATAAATATATTTTATTATACTTTGATTTTAAGTATTAAATTACATTAATTTTATTTTGAAATTTAAATAACATGCTTTTTGGATAAAAATTATAAGGAAAGCCTTGATTATATGTAAGTGTGTATGTGTGTGTATATATATTTTTATTAATTAATTTATTTTATCAAACTCTCTTAATAAAACAAATAGATTGGAGATAAATTGCATTTATGTTTAATTTTATAAACTCATATCAGTTGCTTGTTTAATTTATTTGTGAATAGTAGATTTACTATAAATGTGGAATTAAAATGTCAAGATTTGAATTGTAATGAGATAAAATTGCAAAATTTGTAAACTGGCTAAATGTTGACAATGATTGAAATTTCCTCCCATACAGTTTAATGTAATAAATTAACATTGAAAGAATATAAGTAGCAAACTTTAAGGAAAATATGACTTTGAACTTTCTTAATAAAAGAGAGAAAATTGTTAACTTCAATACAGAATAGTTTATTCCTATAGTAGTTAAATATATGAGAATTTTAGAATTATAAACCAGCATCAGTATTTTTATAAATACAATCTCTTATTAATGATTATATAGCAAAACAAAATTTTTCAGTGAACCTTGTAATAATTTTGATAATTTTTGAAAAATCACAAACTTTCAAAAATATCAGATTTATAAAAAATTTCTATTTTTTTTTAGTTAATAATAAACTGAGAATATACGAATACATGGAATAATACTGAGTAAATGTTTTATTATATATACATAAATTAATTGAAAAATTCATAACAAGTAGTATAAGGCTAAATTTAGTTTAATTCAGCTTGAACTTAAATTGCTTAAATTGCAATATAATGTAAGGATTGTGTTTAAACTATATTCAAATATTTATTCTGCACATTTATTCAAACATTATATTTAAGAAAAGAATAACAATATTTTTGATAATGTTTTTATTATTAAAAGTATGTAATTATATATAAATATATATATATAAGCAATCAGTTTAAAAATTACAATAATATCTTGTATTTCATAATTATCATTGTTTAAATATTTATTTTTAGTAAATATTTAGAAAGTACAATTTCATCTATAAAGTTTTGTTTTTAATCAATTGTTTAAATATGGTTTTAATAAAATGTTTACTCAATATATACATAATAATAATAGTAACTAAAATTATTATTATTAACAACTTTATTAATTGAATCAGTTTGTTAAATATCTGTTTTATTTTTTAAAATTAAAGGTAGCAATAGTATTTCGTACACCTGCATATCATAATACAGAAATAAAAAATGCAGTGAAAGTGTATCTTCAGTTATTTAGAAGTAAAGATGGCGAATGTAGTGAAGCAAAAGAATTTCATTATAAACCAGTTGATCATCGTAAGTTTTTAATATTTTTTATGAATAATAAAAAAGATTTATATACTAATATTTACAAATATATTTTATTAATAAAGACAAAGATGGTGTAGAACAAAAAAGGAAGAAACCCAATTTTAATCCCGGATTTGGAGGATTTGGATATAATACTAATCAATATGATCCAGGATCATATAATACTGGTCCACCTGATTTGGGGAATGGAGGAGATGAAGGATTGCAGGGATTTTTTGGTAATTTATTACTTATTAAATGTTAATTAATTATTGATCATTTCCTATTTTTAATAACTTGCTATTGAATGTAAAAATGTTTTTAAAATAGAATAATCTATTGAAATAAATATAAAATTGTTTTCGAAAAACTTTTTAGAAAAGTTTAATAATTTGTATATAATACAAATTTCTAAATTTATATTAAAATTGTTATCATCATATTGCAATTTTGTAAATGCTGCTCTTTTTATTTCTTTTATTTTTATATATTCTTTAATTTTAAAAGAAATCAAAATGGTGAGTACATGCAGTATCATATAATATTACTTTTACAATGCATTTTACTCTAATCCAATTAAAAAAGATTGCAACAATCCTTGCATAACACTGTACTTATAGAATATGGTTTCATTCTAACACAGCAGGTTCAAACTTATTATCTTCAAAGTACCAGTTTATAAATCTTTGATTGGTTAGAGAGATGCATTTAAAATTAATGCATTATGGAAAAAATTTTTATGAGAAATAATCTTTCAGATTATTTATTTTAACTGTTTATATATTAATTTCTTTAATGATATACATATATCACAGCTCATGTTCAAAATTATAAAGCCATTTGTAAATGATAGAAATTTTTTCAGTACAAAACCGACATAAAAGTATATTTAATTAAATTTTAAGGAATACATAAATATATATTATTACTACTAAATAAAAAAAAAATATTTTTATTACACATATTTTAGATATGTGTATTTACATAATCTGAGAGAAATCTTATTTAAGTGTGTTGTTATAATTTTATAGAATTTTTTGATTATAATGATAACTATTCTGATGAGTGGTTATATTATATTACATAATAAAAATCATAATTTTATCACATTAAAAAATAAATGTCATGTTGTTAAATTATCATTTGCATAAAATTACATAACATAATTTGAATATAAATTTTATCATTTTTAACTAAATCAAGTAATGAATATTTATCTTGTTTTTTTGCTTGAAATTCTAAGTGACTTCTTGAAATTGAAATTTATATTCAACTTTTAAAGAAAGTCAATTGTTTTGATTATAAAATTTATATCTAAAGCATCAGGTCTCACAAGAAATTTTTTGTAGCCATCAAAATTTACTGGTGGCTATAGTTGTCAAGATCTCTAGAATCTTCTTATAAATGTAATTATACATACTTTATTTTGCTTTATGTAAAGTAAATTACATTGATTGTTATTTTATTAGCTTATATAATAACATTTTAGTTCTTTTTAAATAAATAATTTTCACTTTTAGTATCCTACATATGTTGGTGGGCACTTAAGGCAATATGTCAAAATCACTGCATCAAAACACTGTGGCACAGTTATGCATGGCTTTATGATTCTGTAAAAGTCTTGGTTCTTGGAGATTTATATTTAGTGTGAATGCAGACTACATATTGTTAGAAAATGTGATTGTTTATGAGGTGATTCAATTGTGCCATGCTTCCCGTTCAGTTTTATCTCTGTGTCACAGTGTTTTGATGCAGTGATTTTGATATTTTGTCTTAAGTGCCCACCAACATATATAGGATACTAAAAGAGAAAATTATTTATTTAAAAAAAACTAAACAATCATTATTTTATTAACTTTCATAATAATCATCCATGTTTTTGTTAAAAAAAAAAAAAAAATAGATTGCTCTATGCATTTCCAATGTTATTAGAGAAATATACAGTAAATTAATATTTTTTGTAGATACAATATTTAAATATGAATATTCACAGATATCTGCATATTTTTAATAATAGAATAAATAAAAAATAAGATTTCAGTTAAGAATAAATATGTTGAATCTCACTGCAAAGAAAGAACTACAAAAGTGATAAATCACACAATATAACATTACCCATATATAAGATTTTATTTATGCAGTATCTAATATTTAAATATAAATGAAGGTGTTATGAATCATCATCCACATATTTTTAATAGTTAATGATTTTTAATAAGAATATGGCAGATTGCAGGTTGACATAAAGGTATAGTAGAGATCTATAGCAGCTGGCAAATTTTCAATCATACAAAAGATTTTTTGACACATGTATATATAAGCCAACCCCTTTTTATAAAAATTTATTGACTTACATAAGCATGAGTACATGCAATATTTCAAGAGTACAGAATTAATTTTGTATTTAATATTGAAAATAAGATTATATTGGTGGCTGCATTTAAATGTTCTTGGGATCACATTTGAGAATCACTTATCTAAAGGATTAGGAATTTGGAATTATTGAATATAGCTGTACTGACTATAATTATTTATGATGCTTTAATTATTTATTATTATATTAATGAGAAATCAGTTTTTTCAATAAACATAATTTGATTTGGAATAATTATAATAATAATAATTATTATGATATAATTTTTTTAATTATTATATTAACTTAGGCAAAAGTCCATCAGGCTATCAAAGGAAGGCAAATTTTATAGAAGAGGTTTCTGATAATTCTGAAATGCTACAAGAAATGGATAAACTGGCAGAATTTAGTCAAGATATCAAAAATGTTTCTAGTCACCATGAAAATCTATTAAAAAAAGGTAATTATTTAATTGTCTAAAACAGTTAAAATGATTTTGTAATTTAATAGAAATAGTTACAAATTTGAGCTTTCTCTGTATTGTTTTCTTACAAATAAATATATTTCAATTATTCTTCTTTTTGTATTATTATTGATTTTTAGAATAAACTATAAAATCCACATTTATATTGTAAAATTGAAATTTTTATTTTTCTATAATTCCCATCAATATTGTTTTGTTGACAGTTTAGATAGTTTCTGATAACATTAGACAGTTATTTTTTAAGTTTTACATTAATGAGAAATAATAAATCCTTGATAATCATAATATAATCAAATCAAAATAATAAATTTTATTATTATTGGCTGTTTATTTTATATATAATTTTTATAAAGCAGCAAAATTATAGAGATGATCAAGATAAGTAATTAGTGTGATTATCTCTATATTTAATTGATTGATGTTTATAATTTTGATGATAATCTGCTTTATATATATTATTGTTTAAAAATGCAGTTTTATTTTTTAATTTTAAATGCATATATATTATATGTATCAAAATAGGCATTTATATATATATAAATGCCTGTAATAATAACTCTATCAAAGTGTTAAAATTATCTTTTATTTGCTGATACTCTATGATAAGGATAGCTCCTTATCATAAAATATTGCTAAAAAAAAGCATTCTGAAGGATTAAATCACAAATTTTAATCAATGAAATAATTTTTGATCTATCATTAGATCATCTTTAATTATTCAATTCAATTCTATATTTGCTTTTCAATTATTTAATAAATTGAAAAGCAAATATAGAATTTAAGAATATAATTAAATTGAAATATATAATTTGTCAATATTACATTAAAAATTATTTAGCAATTTACAAATATAAATAAAAATTTGTTTTATGAGATTTATGCCTAAGCAAAACAAACCTCATAATAACATCTTTCAAACAGTATATTTTATTGCAAAGACATTTCAATTTAAAAGTAGTGCATAAAGACTTAAAAATTTATTTTGATAATATTTATTTAGATAGCATATCAATTATTTAATTAATTTGTTTGCATACTATAATTGTACTGGATTGGAGAAATTTAAGAATAATCAAAAATAATAATGAAATCAGATTCTATATATAAGCTTTCATCATTAATTATAACATTTCAATCTTTGCTAGTGCTCCAGATTACTAATGAAGCAAATTTAGAAATTTTTATAATTCTACAGTTCAAGTAGCTGAAAGAATAGTAATAGCATTCAATCTTCTTCAGCTAACATTATCTCCTTATATGAAATTCAAGTTAATCAAAATATGACTTTTCTATGAAAATTTGCAACAGATGAATTATTAGTGATTTTTTTGACTCTTAGTGTTTTTGGAAGATCTACTGAAAACATGAACACATTGGATTGTCATATTTTGCATTTTAATTTTCTAATGTATTTTTGTTTTTTCTTTGTTTTTGGTTACTGGGGGTTATCTAATCTAAAAGTGAATTAATAAAGAACTGAGTTGAATTGAACACCATAGATATAATTATAAGAAAATTATATAAATTTATAATATAACAAAGATCAAATATACATTAATAAATATTATATAGGCATTAAGAATATTTTAAAACAGAAGCTAAAAGAAAATTATTATTTTTTTAAATATTAGAGAATAAAGTGAAAATTTGATTAAATAAATATAACAATTAAGTTAGGTATTATTCATGATAAGGGATAATCTAATAGTCAAGGTTTAATTAAATAATAATTTAATTTATTTAATAATTTTTATATTGGAATAGTATTAAATGTTATGCCTTTTTTAGATGTTTTGAAGAAATTAATCTCCTCTTCAAGTAAGGATTTTGATCTTCTAAAGGAGGAAATTTTAAAGAAAACTAATGAACTACAAACCTTCATAAATAAATCTTTGAAAGAAGTAATGCATAGGCAGGAGAAATTAAGACATTCTTCAGATATATCTCAAAATGAGATCCATCATTCACTATCAATATTTCAAACAAATATTTCTAAAGTTATTGAAGATTTCTCATCCTATCTAATGGTTAAACTTGGAAGGTTTGAAATTAATTCATTGTCTCCAATAGATCCAAAGTTAATTCAAATATTGTGTGAAAAAAGGATACAAGAAGAAGTTACAAATATTTCAAGGATATTAGCAAAAGAAGAAGCAGAGAATTTACAATACTTTTCAGCTACAGGTGATATTAGAGAATTACTAATAGATAAGCATCATTTATTGGCAGTAGGAAACGATGCTGGTGATACGTGAGTATTTTAAAATTTTTTTATGTTAATTTTTAGGTTATTTTATATTAATGTTTGTTCTTGTTATAGTCCTCTTCACTTAGTTATATTGCATCAGCCAGAAAATATATATTTAATTCAACTTTTCCTTGATATATTGTCTGATATGCATAATCCAATTAACCAACTCAATAATTTGCATCAGGTATTTGAATTTTCCTAATTTTCTTTGAATATATTTATTATTATTGGATAAATAAAATTTGTAATATTTAATTTCAGACATGTTTACATCTAGCAGTTCGACTGAATCCAAAACTCATTCCGGCTCTCTTAAAACATGGAGCAGATCCTAACATTCAAGATAGATTTGGGAACACATCTATTCATCTAGCAATTGAAACAAACAACATAGAAAGTCTTTCTCATCTTCTATGCATTAATAATTATTGTAATCATGAAAATAAATATCCAAGATTATCAATGTTAAATTATTGTGGTAAATTTTAGTTTGTATTGATAAAATAATAATAATTCACTAAAATAATGATACAATACTTTTATAATAATTAGTACTCATAAATTTAAGTATAAAATTTATTATTTAATTTACGTTTTTACTTTTAGGTCAATCAGCCCTACATTTAGCAGTTATGAAAGGTAATGAATTATGTACTAGGTTACTTTGTCAAGCAGGAGGAGATGTAAATCAACAAGAAGGTACTCGGGGACGAAGTTCATTGCATTTAGCAATTGAATATAATCCACAAATTCTGGATGTTTTAGTAAAACAAGTAAGTTTTAAATTATAATTATTTTGTTAATAAAGGATCATCATAATTAATTGAAATTTTATAAACGAATATTCTTTGTTAAATTAAATATTTAAAAAAAATATCGGTTTATAAGGGACACTAAAGAATTGAAACAAATTTTTTAATTTTTAACTTTTTTCAGAAAAACACAGACTTTGATCTTCAGGATTATGCTGGTAACACTGCACTACATTTGGCTTGCTCTCGAAAATTAAAGGAGTCTATCATGAAATTAATTAAGGAAGGATCTAATCCAAATATATTAAATTATATTACTTGTGGCAGCTATGATGATGATGATGATGATGAAATGGATGAATCAGATGATGATAATTATGGAGATGAGGATGAAAATTTTGGTCAGACAGCCTTTGATCTTACAGATGGTGATAAAGAGGTATAAATATGAAAAATTTATTATGCTTATATTATATATTTAAAAATCACTTAACTTTATGAATTATACAGTAAAACTTCGATCTAACGTTTTCCAAGAGGACGGCAAAACAAAACGTTAGATTGAGGAAATGGCAAAATAAAAAAGACGTACATATATAGGTAATGCGGACCTGCAAAATTTTGCAATATGAAGAAACTACAAGTGAAATTTACAATCAAAAAAAGTAGAAAATGTGCGGGTTATTGGCTGTAAGCCATATGCATTGTGACAATTGGCGCTAATGTCGTACTGATATGTATATTTCCCATGGGAAACTTATGACGACGTGTGAGAGGACTGGACGTAATAATAATTCTGTCAAACGTTACATCGAAAATTATTTACATGAGTTTAGTGATATAGTGACCAGAAAATTTGAACATTAGACAGAGGATAATGTTAGATCGAAAAACGTTAGATTGAAACATTTTAATGTTATTTTCCCCTATTTTTTGCTGGAACCAGAGAAAAAGAATGTTAGATCGAGGAAAATGTTAGATCGACGAACATTAGATCGAAGTTTTACTGTAATTAATATTTTTTTGTGAGTGTTTTATTTATAGAATTGTGATAATTCTGCTTAGATTAATTGTCAAATATAAATAAAATTTAGTTGTGTTAGTTTAAATTTTATTTTTATAATAATTTTATATAATTAAAACAACAAAATAAAAAAATAGAAATAAAGATTATATAATAAATAAATTATAGGTAAAAAATTTAACCATAAAGTCTAAATAAGATTGAAGAATACTTTTTAAAAAATATGGAAACTTGATAATACTTTATTTTTTTTTAATTTAAATCTAAAATTTAGAAGTAATAAAATTTTGAAAATTAAGAATGGAATGATAACATATAATTTATTATTACAATTTATAATTTAGTATTTAAATAAGTCCATATCATACTTATAAAAATATCCCAATGAAGTGGGAAAATTATTGAATTTAAAATTTTAATATTCAGAAAACTTTTAGTTTTATAAAAGAAATTTGAAGAAATGAAAATATTTAGTTAATAAAATTATGGTGTTAATAAATAGTTAATAAAATTTTACTTAAATAAAATTATTCCGAAAATTTATTTTCAGAACAATAGTTGGAAAACCAATTCCTTTTGATCCTGATATTAGTCCTGAAGAATTAGCAAGAAAGGTAATTTTTATGAAATGCATTAAAATCTGTCATAGAAGTATTTATCACACATTATCATATTTAAACATTTTAGTTTCATAAAATTAAAATGAAATAATAAATCCTTATAATTAAAACTGATTAAAATAAAAATAGATTTAACATATATCAAATCAGCACTCAAAGCAGCTTAAATAAAAACGTAATTTTATTCGTTAACATTTTCGGCAAATACTTGCCATCTTCAGGTTACAGAATAAGAGAATCAAACATAGAGTTCTATTAACAATGATTGTTGCCTAGGTTACATTATAGGACAACAGAATATAAGATAAGATAAACAGATAAGATAAACATATAAAAATAAAATATAAACTAAAATAATACACAACATATAAATGAAATCGGAATAAAACTGAACAACACATATATTTCAGGATGCGTCAAGGCATCAAGCAGTTAGCAATGGTAAATATCTATTCAGTAGCTGTGAGGGATATTTTTATGAGTGTATAAGAGTAATATACCCATAAAAAATCCCTCACAGCTACTGAATAGATTCTACTCACTTACATGCTAAAAACTTGGAAAGAATTTCCAAGCCAATGGCAGCTCAACTGCTGGTCTGTCATTTACGAGTTGTTCGCTTTACTGTCTATTCATTATCTCCAATGTTTCTGTTAGTAGAGCCTGTGCTTCACTGGCAATGGGTTTCAAAATTTTAGCATCGTGCTAAGCTATTCAGAGGTCAGTACTGTATGCTTTTGCTGCTAAAGCAATTCCCAGATATATGGAAGCACCGAAAAGTCTCCACTCCAGCTTGCCCTAGACTTTTTGCATATGTTAAGACCCATGAAGATCCAATAGCACCTGGGTCAATTGTTGAGAAGAGAAATGCACCAACCTATAACCTAGAGAAAGTAATATCTAATGATATTACTTTCTCTATCCTGGGCCAAAACAAAAATTCAATAACTGCCACAACAGAAACTCTGGAAAGACCACAAATTGTTAATTGGCAACAGCAAAATACAATAGTAACATACAATTTTGAGAGCCTATATCCATCCCTTAAACTCGAATCAATGTGTCTAGTGTTCTATAGAGTTCTCCTAAACAGCATACCAAAAGCAGGCAAGAGAGTGACATTATTAAGAGAGGTGGCCTATGTCATTTGCCACAAGTCCTTTTATAAGTTTAAGGATAATTCTACCAACAGACAACTAGGATTCCAATAGGTAGCCTGATGGCAGGGCCGTTAGCAGAAATCATCTAAGGAACATAGAAGTCCAGATATTCACCAACTTTGAACCCGACATCAGATTTTATATGAAGTATGTAGATGATGTACTAACAGTATGGCAACATCAGATCATTGATAAATGAATTCAGCATGGCATTCACACTACTGACATATGGGTTCACTCTTTAAAAAGATTGAGTAAGCTGCCATAGTGTCCACTACCTAGCTATTACATTGAAGATAGATAGCCTAAAATTAAAAAAGCCATATACAGGAAGCCAACATATCAGCCTGTCTTAATCCCCAGCTGGTCTCCAGACCCAGTATCATATAAAAGATGCTGCATTTAGGTCCCTATTTTGGAGAGCACTACTTTATTCCACTGACCAAGAAGACCAAGAAGAAGAGCTGAAATATATATATGATGCTGGCTACCAACATGGTATAAAATACATTTCCTAAAAAACATCTGCTATGAAGTCCAAGAAGCCCTGCAGACAAAACCCTGAAACTCTACTGACCTAAACCCGGACCACCCACCGAAAGAAGTGTTTTTATCAGTACCTTATACTCTTTGTAAGTTAAAATTTACTAAAAGTGTAGCAAGACTAGCCAAGAAAAAGCTATATTACTGCAGAACACTAACTATCTTTAACAAACTAAGGAATGAAAAAGATCAAAGAGAGGATGATGAAACAAGGGTTGATGATGTGCACCTATCAGGCTTCTAACGACCTTCCGAACTTTTTTAGACTCGCCCTGGAAAATTCTGGCTTGCAGCTGGAAGACATGGATAGGATCATAGAAATCTTCGAACAATTAGGAGCTGATTTGTGAAAAGACTATATCAGAAATGTTTAAGGTTGAAGTGTACAGTACCAAACAATAAATAAATATACTCAAATAAATTGTACAACGAAAAGTATTTTGGCTCGTTTTTGTGAAGGCCCATTCCTATTTGGAAAGGGAGGCTTTGTGTCGATTTTTTATAGCGCATGCTGTGTTAGGGACACTCAAATGCATGTTGGGGTGGGTTTCCCATGAACTAAGTATTGCTGAAGGGGTCAAAAGTGGTCGAAATTATGCTGACATATGGTCCCTTATGCGTTTCATTCAATCATTCATATCTTCCTTAAACTAGCTTAACAGGAAATCAAAAAGTTTCTTTTAATTAAAAAGGCAGGAAACTTTAAATATTCTCAAAACTTATGCTAAACTAATCATTCGAAAAAATTTAAACGGGGAGAACCTTTCTCTTTGTTAGTAACAATTCGAATTTACCTGTTAAGTTAATCCTCTCATAATTTGCTGACTCTTAAGGTGCAACCATTGCTTCAATTCCCAAAGCTGTTTTTTTTTGTAGTGTAAAAAGCTGCCTTAGTTACTTTTTGTCACTAACGCTTTG
>WUQG02374676.1:0-18039 GCA_011317285.2 Androctonus mauritanicus | reverse complement strand
AATCGAAAGAGTATACAAAACACAACGTACAAGTGCGAAAAACGTAGAAGTGAGAAACGTATAAACGGGGTTCTGCTATATTTAACTTTATTAAAGAAGCATTTAGCTTATTATAGGTTCACCTTTACTTTATTTTATAATTTAGTTTTATGTCGTTATCTTGTTTATATTTCTCTTTAATGTAATTTTGGTGTCCCCTAATCTACAGGAGATCCTCCCTAATCGTTTAATAAACGTTATTATTATTATTTACCTCGATATTTATAAAAATTTGATTATTAAAGTGTAAAATAACATAAAATAACAAATAAAGTTTTAAAAAATAATAATAACATATAATATTTATTTATTTATTTTTTTCGAGTTTTTAAAGTATTATATATAGATTATCAATTTTCGATTCTGTCCAATACTCTCAAAAAATTTTTGAGAAATCTTTCACAAAGTTTTGTAAGAATGTCATATTTTCTTTTTTTTTTATTATTTCTACAGAAAATATCAAAACTTTAGAAACATTACATATTAAATTAATATTTCTCTTATCTAAGGTTAGAATATTTTATACTGTTTTCTATCGTCATAAAAATAGATTTATTGTCTCTGGCTTTAAAAATTTTATTCGCCAGATCAAATAAATATAATAAAATTTTTGTAATGTTTATATAGCTAATATTTTTCTTATATTTTTCTTCTTTTAAATAATATATATTTAAATATATCGCTTGTTTTATCGGAATGAAAAATATATATAAATAAAGATATAGAAAGATAATATCTTTATGCATCTAATATTTCTTGGTTATGAGATAAAGACATCATGTTTTTATACATAACATGCGAAGAATGTTTTCGACTGAGAGTTATTAATAACAGAAAATAATTATGTTGAAATCAAATCAAAGTATTTACCTTAAAACTTACCTTACCTTACCTTACCTTACTGAATTTTCTCTCTCTCTCTCTTTTTTTTTAATGCAGATTTATTTTCATTTTTTGTTTTTAAACTTCATTTGACTAACACAGTCGTAGTATATTTAATTTTAATATAGAAAAACAAAAATGCTTAAAAGTTATTCAATACAAAAACAAAAAATGTTTGTATTAGAGTTCTGATATGTCTTACTTAAGTTATAATTAATTTATGCATCATCGCAGAAACTAATTATCTTAATAAATTCTATGTGAACCGTATTAGCAAATATCTCATTATGATATGATTAAATTCGTAGTGCATTCATTCATTAATATTTATACACAAATCAGTCTATCTTGATATTCAAAACATTAATTTCCACAAAAAAAAAAAAAAAAATAGAATTTTTTTAACAACTGATTTGCATAAAATTAGGTAACATTTACATTCTAAATTTATGAATTGCATTGTTAATATTTATCTATTTGAGAGTGATAATGAGTTGACTTATACGTTTATTCACTGTAAGAATGATGGATAAAGTGAGAAGGATATAGGATAGCAATGGAGAAAGTTAAGAGAATCTTATCAAAATAAACAGTGATAGGTCACTAGAGGAAAGATTAGGTGTATATATATATTATATTATATTAAGATTAGCTGATTATATTATTATATATTATAGTTAGGTGATTTCTCTGTTAGCAGGGAAGCATCTAAGAAAGACGTCTCACATTTTCATGCAGTAAAATATATGTCCAATAACATTATGAATGAATGAGCATAAATAATCTACATAAAAAAATGCATGATTTTTGATATCTTAAATATTGGATAATGGATTTTTAATCTCCGCAAAAATCAAGCATGCTTGGAAAATTTGTTACAAAAAATTAATTTTATGATAGTAAAAACAAATTTAATTATAGAAAAATAATATAGTTATGGTTAACATCCAGAATGATACTACTGTACTACACTTACCATATATACAGTACTTTACTAATGACAATATTTTTACTCGATAGCTTTTTTTGGGAGATTCAATTACAGGAAGTCATCATATAGATTCTTCTTTATATTCTCACTCTGAATGCAAAGATCAATCATGTTTTAGGAATTATCTATATCAAATTGAATTAAAGACTAATAATAATATTAAAATTATAAAGCTAAGTTGATATTCTGCGAGTCTATCATATCATATTTTTTTTTTCTTTTTCATGGTTTAATGCATCGTGCTTTTTTTTTCTTTCCGTCCTTTTAAGATATAGAAAAATATTTCATTAAAATGAAACTTTTCATTTTCTACCTCTTCTATATTTTCTGAGAATCAATGATATCTGTTATACTGTTTCTTCCTAAGCAAAAAATATTTTTGTTTATTTTGTTAGATATTTTTAAACATTTTATCTATTTTTTTTTTTTTTTACAAATAAAATTAATATTATTTTTTATCAAATTCGATAAACTATTTTAGAAATATACACACACTGAAAAGTTTAGAATCTTTATTTAAACAATAAAGATAATATAAGGCCAACATGAATTCCACGTGTCCACATGGTGTTTGAATATTTTTTGATGGAGGTTGACTATCGAAAGACAATTTAATATTGCATATAATTTTGATAGAATTCAGGAAAGATGGCTTCACTTTCGAACACATTCTTCTAACATTTCCCTCATACGCTCTATAGAATTAAAATCAGGAAATATATCTATAAATGAGTCATGGGAATCCTCCTGACCAACATTCAAAATTCTGCTGCGATCGCAGTTGTATTGTATTCTTAAAGCATCCATCACATTTAGGATAAAAGTATAGTATTTATATGACCACTTCGCTGGGCAGTAATGTTCAGACATATTTTGGAAAATATCCAACTTTCTAGTACTATCAGAGGATCCAACCCGCATCAAGCGAACATCTGCCATATTATGATATTACCTTCAAAAATTTAAATTGTGGACATCAGACATGCAGAATCCATTGTCTTTAGATGTTCTGTATATATATTCTATTTGCAATCAATGCAAAACAATGTATGACGAAATTTGTATGTCCATAATTTTTTTGCCATTGTTCTTTATCCAGTCACAGCTATTTATGCATCATTACAAACTCCTTTTTTCAAAATAAGTGATTTTCAAAGAGGAATGCGAAATCCCAATACCAGATTCATTAATTTTCTGCTTATGGTTTTGATTAGAAATGAGCCATATCTATCTAAAGTTGAATTCAGCTGTCAGTTGCTGCATCTTGGAATATTTGTTTATCGTAAAACTCTCCTCATAATTTACGCTCTTGAATTATAATTTTTCGGCTGTATTTGCTATTTTAGGATTTGGAAATCGATTTGCTTTCCATGTTAAAGAATTTTGAAGTAAAATCCGTATTTACTTCATTCTAAGATAATTTACCAAAACAGAAAATCGTAGATTTTTTTTATGAGTAAACTCCTCAACATACCCATGCGATGTTTTCATTTCCTTATCTGATACAGCCTCTTTTATCTAATAATCTGCAACCCTCTTAATGAAAAAATTCACAGTTTGTGACTAGTATATATAATATTTTATTTTAGTATAGATTTAAATATGTTTAAAAAAATGTAAATTTTTAAAGTTAACACGATTTATTGCATTGCCACAAAATTACACCATCCTACCACACCCTAAAAATAATAAAAACAATAACAATTTGGGCATAGTTTATATAGCAAACATAGCTAAAATTAATTCGATAATATGAAGAAACATCAGTGAAAACAGATCAAAACCATAATTGGAATTAATTTTAATGAAAGCAGAGAATTTAGATTTATCTTTAATGTTTACTAATTGCAAAGCCTCTTACTTGTTCACTAATTGTTTCAACGAAATTTTATTTTTTTCTTAATTACTATAAATTATATCTATATTTATAGTAATTAATCTAATTATACAGTTGTGCAATTTACGATAGTAATTAATTGATAGGATTTTTTGAAAATAGAGCAATTTCACAATAATTTATGTTTAAATTAAATTAATTTTCTTTTAATTTCATTCTATAATTATTTTATTTAAGGAGAAAGTATTTAACTATAGAACTATGTTTAAAAGACTATTATTTGAAATTTGAACGATCTTTTAATTCGTTTAAAAGATCGAAATTTTGTTCTTTAGGACAACAAACAAGATTGAAATAATTAACTGATCTCAGTCGGAATTTTTTCTTAATTCTTCTGGTGTACTAGAGAAATGCAAATATTTTACTGAATTTCCAAATGATTTCAAAATTAAGTGAAAGAGAAAATATTTTTCTTAAGAGAACGTATTAGGGAAGAGTTGCCCATTGCATACTGGTCGCCTAAATCGTACTGATAGCTAGTTCGTTCACGTATGTAACGAAGTAGCTATCAGGTACGATTTAGGTGACCAGTACGCAATAGGCAGCTCTCCCCTACCTCTTTCTATGTTTTCTTAATTTTTGTCTAATATGGGCAATATGTTCTACTCTTTTTCTATATTTCTCTTAAGGAAAATACACAAGAAAAATATGTTTAAACAAGAGAAATATGTCTTTACTCTTAAGAGAAATATATTCTTTCTCTATTAAAGAAAGAGAAATATGTTCTTTTTCTCTTAAGAGAAATATATTTTTTCTCTATTAGACTTTAACATTCTCTATTAGAGAACGTTAAAATAATCCAGATGAACTAAAAATATTTTTTATATGTTGAGTTATATACAAACAAATTTTTTCATAACTCGAATTAATTTTAACTATGTTCGCTATGTTTCTATAATTTCGATATATTCAAAATAATTAAGAAAAAAAAGAGAGAGAGAGAGAGAGAAACAGAGAAGAGTAAAACATATTTGTGATACTGTTAATCTTAGTCTATAATGTACACTATGTACATATACATAGTGTATATTATAGACACACTATGTACATTAGATAATATGTACATTATGTAGGCCTACATACTATCTAATATACATAGTGTACATATAGATAATGTACACTATATACATTATCTATATGTAGAAAGTAATATACTCGTATATAATTTTGGATACATAAATTTTGTAACAATATTTTTGACATTTCTTTCGAAATATTCCTAAGTAAATAAATGCAGTTTATAAATAACACGAAAATAAATAAAAAGTTGAGACATGTAAAGTAATTATTCAAAAAATAAACTAAAAAAAACATGACTTTCTTATCATAGCATATGTAAGGTGTCAAATACTGAGAAAAAAAAAGAATCATTTTGAATAGACTAGGCAAGAGTTTGTCGGTTCGATAAGTTTATTCTTCCACTTCTTGAGTAATTCTTTAATAAAATTTAACTTTGCATTTTATATCATCTATATTCTCTTTTATATAGATTTCTTTACTCAATTTGATTTTTTTTGTATTTCGTTCTTCGAGAATTTTTATTTGTTTTTCAAAAGAAGAATAATTTTATACTTTTGGATTTTTGCAAACACTTGATGGAATTTTCAATTACTTGAAATATTATGCCACATTTTATTCTAAATCAGACGTAATTAATAAATTATAAGTAACAAGGATTAATCATTATTTTCTGATATTATTTTAAAGATATTTTCTTGAAAAATGTTTCTGTTGAGACCAGGTAGGACACAAATATAAAGGTTCACATAGAAGGAATTATTATTGTCACACCTTAGAAATTTTTTCAAGTATTTAGATAATAGAGAAGGTTAAAATAAGGTAGATAATAAGGTTAAAATATTTTTATATGTTGAGTGGTATAAAAAAAAAAAAATGCTTGAGAATGCTCTTCAATGATCATCTGAAATTCGATAAAGATAAAGGAAACTTTTATAACTAAATAATAAAAATCGCTATATATCTATCTATAACAGGGGAGTGAAAGGAATAGATGGTTTACTCAAACGTTTAACCATATCGTAAAAGAATAATGAATAGAGAATTTTGAAAGTAAGAGGAAAGGAGAAAGATTCCTGCCATTACAAGTGGAACAGGACACTAGCAGAAATCTATCTATGACAAATATATAAATAGATAAATACCTACAGAAGAATGCATATATAACAAATATAAATAATATATAGACGCTCCACTGTTACGAACATAATTCGTTATAAGTTTTGTTCCTAAATCGAGTCGTTCATAACTCAGATACTGTTGTTATTTTGGCTCCAAAAGTACTGAAATAACTTTCTATACTGTATACTGTAATTAAAACATTCTTATTTTAATGAAGTTCCGAATATAAAACGAGAAATTTTTTCTATACTCGCCGCCATCTTGAAATATTGCCGTAATATGTTTAACTAGCTGTGAAATTTTACGCTATGTTGGTTGCTAGAGCGTTTTGCTATCGTAATACTTAAAATTATTGAAGAATTTTTTTAAATTTCACGAAAGAAGAACTTGTACTTGCTATATACCTGTTACAACAACTATACAACGATGAATAATGTATATATAAACATATTTGTTACATAATAATGCATACAATTTTATGCATTGTATAAATTATTTAATACTGAAAGCATTACTTAAAAGTATAAATAAATGCACATGTTTATATACAGTACGATTGGAAAAAGACTTATAAAAAAAGGTTTATACAATAAAAACAAAATCTTCGAGTCTGACAGCTTAATAAAATCTTATAAAAAACTTTCTTGAAATCCGGATCATTGAAGATATTAAACTTAAATTCGACTTCTATTACTTGGAACAGTTTAATTTAAAATAGATTGGTTTTTATAAAACGTCCTCACCATACAAATTCAATATAAAAATTTCTCAACTGTATGTTTAGAAAGTTATAACTTCAAGTAGTGCGTTATACGATTTTCTATAAATTGTTACTGTGAAAGAAAGAAAGAAAGAAAAAAAAAAGTTCGTTTTAAATTGATTTTTAATATCACTTGTAATGACATACACCGTTAATAGATCTCATTACTTGCGAGGAGATTGAAAAATTGTTATTTTATTAATACGTCTTGTTTATCCTTATCTAACAACCAAGTTAAAATTTTTAAATTATGATGATAATTAAAATAATAAATTCCGACATAAACGAGTTATTATTTTGTAATAACGATAATTTAATCTTTTAACGACGATGGTATCGTATATAATAGAGGTATTGCTTGTAAAGTTGTGAAATCAATAGTTACCTAAGATATTGTGGTTAGTTTTAACTTGTTTTACAGCTGTTTGCACTTCAAAGTCTTTACAGTTTACAACCTCATAATGATATTTTTATGTTTGTCGAACTTGTTTCGTGATAAGATTCCGACTTTTGACATTCTTAGAAAATTTCCAATCGATATAATACTATTGCACTTTATATATTAATCGTATAATCTAAATTGTTAATTTAAATATTCTTTTTCTTAAAAAACGAAGAAACTATATCTCATATGTATTCTCATTTAATATATTATTATAATCAGTGTGAATGTTCTACTTAAATACTGTTGAAACGGTAGAAAGTTAAAAGAATTCTATACAAAGAGCAGACAGAATATATAATAAAATTATAATTAAAAAAATATATATAAATATAAAAGACTATAAATATTTATGAGCTGATCTTTCACAAACGAAAATACAGAAAATATTATGTCTCTTGTAAACGGGTTTACTTCTCTTGATTACACACCTATGCTTGGAATTGTCCAAGGTTAGCCATTAAATGTTCTTTTGTTATATATGTAAATCCTGTTTTTAACCTGAATATTCAATCTTCAATCTTAGGTTATGCTGATGACTTCAAACTTCTCAATATTGATAAATCCGAGCTGATTAATAATTTTTCTTTAGTGTCTAATTGGCTTAATACAAATAATTTAAAAGTATAATGTTAATAAAACTGCTTATATGATTTTTTTTCTATCCGAAATACCTAGGAAGCATCTTCAAATTAATTGTCTTAAGAATGTCATCCAGTCTGTTGATCTTCATAAAGATTTAGGCATCATTTTGGATCCTGGTTTAACTTATAAATAACATATTCAGTTTTTGATAAATCAAATTCATAAAAAACTGCTTTTACGAAAAGATTTCCGAGAGATTTGTCTTTTCTGTATGGTTTTTTTGCAATGTTTATCTCTGTTATATCTTATGGGATCATTCTTTATTCTTCTTTGCTCTATCTAGCCGTCTTGAGAAATTGATTGTATTGATTGTATCAGGCTATCAAAAATATCGGAAACATGATAGCGAATAATAGTGACATTAATGCACCTAAAGTTAACAATTTTTATTCTTTTCCGACCTTCCAGTTTATTGCAAGCAATCGAGACTTAAAGTTAATTACTAAATTCATACGTGGATCTCTTACGGCTGATATTATATTTTGTAATGTCCCACAAGTTACCACCTGAAAAACTGATTTTATTCATATTCATAAATATCGTTTAGAAAAAAACTATGAACTCTTTTCTTTGTCGAGCATCCGAAACTTTTAATAAATTGTATATATGTTCTACTCGTATTGTTTTCTTATGAGGAGGCTACTCGTATTCTTATGTAGGGTGAGGAGTGTTAAATAAATTGTCACAATATTAAAAATTATTGTTCTAATTATTGTTTGATATTAAAAATATTGTAACAATATTTCGCTTGTCCAAAATTTATATTCTATATACTTCCAGAACATTCTTTTATTCCCTTAAAAATTATTGCAATTTCTCATCTCCCTCTTGCTGATCTCTTCTTACTCTTTCACCAACCTTGTATACCCTTTTTTGTATCTCTTATATCCATCCACAAACAACATTAAAAGATATTTTCTTCTTTTTTTGTAGATGCATATGCTGAGGCATAGAAAAATAAGCAGAAAGAAGAGAGAACATGTTTTTCTCTCTTCTACTCTTACCTCACTACTCAGCTCTTTTGCTTAAAGTATTTTTGCAAATCATTCACTGAACCCAGCTTTTCAAACACCTAATGCTCACACGCTATAACCTTCACTTTAATTTGCATCTGCACTTTCGTCTTTTTTACATTCTTCCGTCCTCTCAGCAGATTCATCCTTGAAATCACTAGATAATTATCTGAACCTATTTCTGTACTTCTCATCACTCTCGTGACCATTATCTTTCCTCTCAATCTCTCATCACATATAACAAGACAATCAACTTATAGCTCTCACAGATTTATTGTTAGATGGTCTTATATAAGAAAAAAGTGTTTGATATAAATAGCTGTCTCTCAGTAAAGACTTTCACTAATTGATCCACGTTGACATTCATTCTAGAATCATCATATAAAAAATATATACAAAAATAACTACACAGGATAAACACAGGTTATATCTACAGAGAATAAATATATAACGAAGCATGTAGAACAATAGAGTAAGCTTGAAAATAGATGTTATTCTTCAATTCTGCAACATTTGTTAGCTTATTTTTTCTTCCTACTCTTGCAAAAATTTAAGATATTTTGAAAATTTATCTTAATTAAAAACTGAATTTTAAAAAAAATAACAAAAGTGAATAAAATTATACAAAATAAAAATACCATTAAAAAATTTTTCATTGTTTGTTTACAATTAAAAACTTACAAAAAGTAAATATGTATACAGTATATAATTGAGTCGCTCAGAAGCCAATGCGGTTAAGTCCATTTTTTGATATTTTCTGATTTTTGTAAATTTTAATGGAATAAATAATATTCTTCTTAGTTATTAAGGGATTTATTCGTTGCTTTGTTTTTTTTCTAGGTCAGACAGCCCGCTTGTTTTATAGCTTCTGAATATGTTGTTTTCTCAATTGTTGTTTCTGGACTTAACCGCATTGGCTTCTGAGCGACTCAATTAAGAATTAAAATAGTTCAGAAGAAATTTTATTCTTTTATATTTGTATAATTTAAATTAAACAAAAATAAATAAATAAATAAATTAGAATATTATTATTATTATTATTATTATTATTTTTCCAAGCATATTAATTAAATGACATAAAGATTATTTTTTTAATTTACTTTTCCGCATCGTTAACAAAAAAAGAATTATTAATCTTTAAAAAAAAGGGTTGCATGGAATGTAACAATTTGTCTTAATTTACAGAAGCATTCTCGATTAATCATAGTAAATTAACTAAATGGACCAATTCTAAATCGATATATATATATATATCTAGATTGCATTCATGTTAGAGTTCTTAATTAATAATGAACTGTTTTATAATTTCTTATTTTTTTTTTCTAGCATGCAATAAATTTATTATCATTGTTATCATCTTAATAAGAATCTATTTATGCAATAAATAAACGTATTTTAATGATATTGTTGTGTACCTGATGAATAAGCCGTAATTGTAAACCTTCTGAATAAATCATGCTATTAGTGTATTATGCTAAAGGTTATTAGCGAACAACAATTGTATCCTGTAAAACATTTTGTTACGTGCTCTATTAGCGATATATTATTCATTTAAATGTCTGAGAAACGACATTGACAGAATGTGATTACATTTCGTGATGTTATCCATATTGGCGAATCAAAACGAGTTCATTAAGATAGCAGTAAAGATGGACTTATAACAAGCAGCGTGTCCAATTATAGTTAAATTACTACTCTTATTACTTATCTGTTGACACGATGTATAGTCGAAACATTGACATTTTCAGCAGCTTAATCTATTCAATTGTGCTAACTAATGTATAATTAAATTCACATTTATCCTATATCTAAATACCAGTATTAAATCTCCTTAATGACTACGTTTTCTTCTGCTTATAAATTATGCAAAAAATTATCTTTACGCGATAAATTATTTACATATATTGAGATATACTTGTACTTATACTCGTTAGTTGTTACCATAAATATACTTCCAGACTGATATGGAACATGGTATCGAATTTCTAGGCAACTATAGTTAGTGTCGATAATAAAGTAACTAGTATCGATCTCATTTTCTAACTCTGATGCTGATACTTTGATAACTACCATAACTATCGATGTTTAGTGTAGTTACCTAAATGTTAATGTTTATGACGGTGACAATATTTAAGTATCTACTTAATTTTGAGATCGATATTTACGTGGCTTCTGATGCCAGTATCAACGTTGCGATATAAAAATAATCATATTTTACTTATTGTTATCAGTACTACTAATATATAAGTTTGGTAAGAAACCCGAAAAATGTTTCATTAATTTTGGATTTTAAAATTGGAAAATAGGACAGATTTACGTATATTTAATTTATTGCAAACATAATTTTTCAAAACTGTTACCCTGTTATTTTTATTGCTAGAAATGCATTTAAGGAGACAGAATGATTGTCACGATTAATAACATTCAATGGAAAAATTCGGGAGCGAAAATTTATTAAATTATGGAACGATAATCTTTTGATTTATGCGCAACATGAACCCAATTGAATTATTTATGGCTATTGAACACTACTTTGCATAAATCACAGATTAAAAAAATACATTGTCGCATGCCAAATCATGGGTAATTCAATATGTTTGCACTGATAAAAATCCTTATTTTTCTAAATAATTTAAGAAAAGCAGAAACATGTTATGACACGAACGAACATGTTATAAAACAGAAAAAAACTTTCTTAAATTATAACATGTTTATTCGTGTCATAACACGTTTCTGTTTTTCTTAAATTATCTAGAACAGAATAATTTTTTTTTAATTTTTTTATTAAATTATCTAGAAAAATGAAATAATTTTAAAAGTTCACATGCTAAATTTCTAAACCTGTTTTTTTTCCACTTCATTTTTCCTGTTAAATAAAATTTTAAAATTTTTATTTTGAACTTGATTTAATTTTATAAACTTAAATATCAAGTTACATATTTTTTAAAAATATATAAGCTTATATATATTGCTAAGAGAAATATTTTTGCATATTTGCAATATTTAATAGCGAAAAAGTTCTTGGAGATAAAAATTTCTTTAAAAGTTACTGGCAGTTATCCAGAAGAAGATTTCAAATTAATGGATGCTTAGTGACAGAAACCTAAACAGCAGTTGCCACAACGCTTTTGTCAAATCTATCAATCAGTTTATTTTTAGAAAAAATAAAGAAAATAAAATCTTTAAAATATTCTTTCAGCCATTCTTAAATTTTTTTTGTTCATTACCAACTTTTTCAATAATCTCTGCTTGGTGGTACTAATGTATTTCCTTTTATTATTAAATACCGAGTAAGAGTTGCATATCATAAAATAGAATGGCAGAAATTTAGAAGAAAACCAGAAATCACACCTTTCTAAATTAATAGTTTCTGCTGAAAAAAATATGTCTCTCTTAAAAAAAAACGTTCAATAAATAACATTCCAACCAGCAATTTATTAAAATTTGCGCTGCAGTAAGACGATAATTCATGTGCACATAAAATTAAAATTTATCTTGTAAATCAACACCTAAACATAAAATTGTAAAATTCTTAAACAAAATTCAAATCATTTCCTTAGAGTTTATGAAAAATATAAAAATTTCAAAAACATATAGAGAGTGGTTTTTGAAATTTTAAAATTGCGAATTTCTAAACTTCATAAATTTATAATTTTTTTTTATTGGTTATATATGTACTATATAAATTATTTTAAACTCTACATATCGAATATTTGTTTATTCAGTTGATTAGGTTATTCTATATAATTTTTTTTCTTTATAACATCAATTCGAAGCTATATATTTTATATATGTTATATAAACATAAATATATTTATATATTTTGCTTGCGAGAGTAGAAGAATTTTTATTATTTGCAAATCAATATAAACAAATTTTATTTAAGTAGCAGGAATTTACTTGACAATCTGTACTTGAAATTAGATTTTGTTTGATTTAGCACCGTTAGAAACTCGAGCTTGTTTGGAGATTTTTATCAACTCTCTATCGTATCACATAATGGATATTATTACTTATAAATCTGGTAACATATCTCGAATTATTTTTCTGTTTTATTTCATTTTTTATTGAAGGTTCTACTGCATTATCTATAATCCTTGTCATTTTGTTGCTAATGCCGATTTTTATCAGTTATATTACATTTCCGAATTTTCTATATTTTTTTTTTCTAAATAATTGTAAATAGCCAAATTTACGTTTTTTTTTTTTTTTTTTTTTTTAATCTAGAAAAATCCACGTTTTTATTATTTTTGTAAGAAAAATCTTTAAAAGAATTTTATAAATATTCAAAAAAGTTTTATTTAATAAAACTTTAAAAATTCTCCATATTTTTTATTTTTTTTTTTTAAAGAAAAAAAATCCACTTGATAAAATGCATTCCAAAAAGAAAATCTTTAAAATTCATTTAAAATATTTTTTGAAATATGTAGAAAGAAATTTTCTTTGATAAATTTAATTTAACCCGTTAACTTATGTAAATGTTTAACTTGTGATAAAATTATATTCTTGGATAAATGTGCATTTTGATATTTTAAAACTGCAGTATAAAGTTTATAAACATTTTTTTTTTATGTCTAATGTAAATATAACAAAAAGTGTTCTGTCAATATAACATGTTTTTTTGCCCAGGATCACTTGTTCACATTATAAATCTGGTATATACAATTGGAGCGTGAACTGCTACAAAATGCAATAACATAAAGTATGTTCGATCTATAACTTCAAAATTTTTATCTAAAATAAATATTTTTTCCCCCCACCAATGAAAGAATTTTCGATTTTGCTCTGCATCTTCACTCTCCGCAGCATCATTGTGATAGATGACTTTTGTTTCGTTCTCTTCGTGCACATCGTAACTGTTCAAACAACATCTGTAACGTTAGTAATGATGACAGTAATGCAAATATATATATATAAAGGAGAATAGTTTAAAACATGTGCAACTATGTGGACGTATAGATTTTCGTCATTTATGAAGTATATTCGTATCATATCTGTGTTTTTCTTTGTATATTAAATGTGTACGCTCAGACTCGTCTGAATATCTGATTAGACAGAATAATTTGCTCCATATTCATTCAAAAGACGTAAAGGAGAAATTTCTTTGACGGAAACTGCCAAGATGGTTGCAGCGTCTTTACTCCCGTCCGTTCATCGCAAGTTGCTGGGCTGGAAAGTGATGCTCGGTTGACAGTTGCGACACAAGAGGCAGATTATGTCTCAACGTCGTCCATGCAAGACGCTGCATTCAATGATGTTGACATTATCGTTGTATAGCACTCGGTCTATGATACCGCAACCGCATTACACGCAACGCAAAGAAATACAAGGAGAATTGTTCGTCACACTTGGATACTCTAAAGAAATGGAACTTCGTGTTAGTTTTACGTAAACTTATTTAATATTATTGCTCCTTTGTAAAATATAAATTCTGATTTGCAATTAATCTGTATATTTAAACCAACCAAACTCTATCAAGATGAATTCCTGCTATATTTTTCTAAGTGCATCTTTAATTAATTTTAAATTTTAGTTAGAATATGTTAAAATTAACAATAATCAAAAAATTTGAGTTATTCTCATTAATGGAAATGTGATTTTCGAAGTGTAAACAATTTTATTACCAGAACAATTATCTTATTATCTTATAAAAAAAAATAATTACACGTTTTGCTCTTTTTTAATGTTAAAATAATCTTCAGTTTTAAACAGTGTTAAAATATTCTACTGTGTAATAAAGTTCAAACATTAATAATAACGAGAACGATGTCAGGTCATTATTACGTATGTCTTTACACGTAAACGTAACAATGACTCGTTTGTATGCGAGTTGTATTTAAGAAAAAATAATAATAATAAACCGAAAAATTAATTGTTATTTAATTTCAATTAATAATGAAACGTATTTCATCAGTAAATATCATAAATCTTAATTAATAATAACACGTCCTTTATAATATATTAATGTTCTCTTTGTTATTCCAGAACACATACTAACGTATAACTTGCTTACTGCAGCATGCAGAATAATATTTAAAATTTGGATGCAGTAACACGAACCATCTGCCTAGATAATGTCTTAACCATAAAATTGTATTTCGTGTAGTCGTTACATTATCGCGAAGTCAAAACGAAAAGCTCTCGTGAATTTGTTATCCTCCTTCTTGACTGACACCAATAAACTATAATGCTTCCTGCTCTCTTTACTTTTGGATGATAGCAACCTGGCAATAGCTTATATACAGAGCCATTTACTCTATTCCTGTCCCATTTTCGTCCTGACAACGTTTAACGCTCTTATACAGATTTGAACAAAGTATCATCTTCTGAAGCTTCGGGTAATATGTAAAAATTTCTTATGACGTCCTACAGGAAATTAAGTTGTCACTTGATTCTGTAAACCTCTTAAAATAGCATTATGTTTCTATTTTTATAATATTTCGATGTTACATATATATATGTCTTTAAAAGTTTTGATATATATATGTATTAGTTTCATACTACAAAGAGAAAAATATATATATATATATTTTCTTTTTATATGAAACTAATATATATCGAAATTTTTTGAAATCATATACTTCGGTCGATTTTGTTGAACAGAATAAAACAAAAAATGTAGTTAGAAATATATTAAATAACTCAGAAAATATAGTCAAACAGACAAGAAAACACTTTATATAAATAAATAAAAAAAAAAAGAACAGAAACAAGCAAACAGTTCGAGCAAATAAATAAAATTAATTGATATTAATTATTAAGGGGACGGAGAAAAAATTAAGAAGCTAAATTAATAATAGAGATCGATAAAAATTTACAAAAATTCTGCATTTAATATTTTATATTTAAAGTAAAAACATTTCGTGCAGTAGCGTATTTATCTTCGCCTAACTTTTGACAAGCAATATATATTTTTGTTGATCTGTGAACTTTGGTATATATATATATAGATAGTTACATTAATAAATGTTGTAATCCTTCTATCAACATTTATATAAATTTTAAAAGTTTTAATCTTGAAAAGTAATTTAATCGAGAATATATTTTAATTAATTGAGATTTCTTTCTAAATAATTTTTTTCTTTTTTTCTTTAAACGTCGTAACTTTTCAAATTTCTGAACGAATTTGAAAAATTTGTGAATGGGAAACACTTTAATAGTCATCACCAGATGTCTTATTCGTTACATAGTTATTTTACATGCAAATATTTTTACATATTATAAAAATTAATCCGAGAAATATTTTATAATTTTTTTTTACTGTTTTAAAAGACGTTAATGCCAGTTGGTTCTGACGTTATAATTTTTAGTTGTAAATTATATTTTTTTCTGATACAAGTTATTACTATTTTTTTTGTTGTTGATTGTTTTTAAAATCCTGACAAATATATAAAAAACATTAAATAATTTTTTTCTTATTTATTTTTCTAAGTTTTGAGATATTTTGTTTTTTAAGTTCTTTTTTTTCGGTTATGATGTCTAATAAGCGTAAAATTAAAATTAAACAAACCCACATCATATTTCATAATTTTTTTTTTTTATTGTAAGTTCTGTTCTTTCTGATATATTTTATATAACATGTAATTATCTGTAATCAAAATTTACTTATTTAAAATAAGAAAATTAATTTAAAAATTTGGTTGCAAAAGATATTTTTCTAATCATTATGGTCTTTTTTTTTTTTACTCTTATAGAAGAATTTTTTACTCTCTTCTTCTATAAGAGAGTAAAAAAAAAAGATCATAATGATTAGAAGCTTCTAAGTATCCTCATATCCTTATGGCATATAAGAATACCTTGTTTCTATAATAACAAAAAAATATAGAATCTTTTATTTTTCTTTCTTTATTTTGCTTTAAAAGTACAGAATCATGTATACCATAAAAGATTTTATAACGTATATGATTCTATATTTTTATTATTATAGAAGCAACGTATCCTTATATGCTATAAAACATTTAATGGAATATAAGGATACCTTGCTTCTATAATAATAAATAAATATAAGCTTATATATATATTTCTTTATTTTTTCTCTCTTTCTTTACTTTAAAAATATAGTATTATATATATGCCATAAAACATTTTATAACATACACGATTCTATATTTTTCTTTAAAAATTAGAGAAAAAACTATATAGAAATATAGAATTATTTATTTATTTTTTTCTTTCTTTATTTTAAAAATATAGAATTTAATATTTAAACCAAAGGAAAAAATTATTCAAATTATTATGCTAATTTATTTCTGAAAAAAATCTGCATGAATTTTAAGAAACTTATAGAAATGTATATTTTATGTTTTTATAAACTCCATATATTACACGCTGTTTTTTTTTTATCGTTAATTTTTTATTTATTCATGTATGCTATTTTTTACGTGTAAAAAAAAAACATGCTGTGTTTTTATTTATCCATATGTTTTTATAATTATATCCCGAAATATTTAATAAAATGAGTGCAGTGGAAACAAAAGGAATTTTAAAATATACGAATAAACAGAATTAAATCTAAAAATAACTATCGACATTTATCATTCTGTCTAGGATCTTAGTTAAAAATTTATAAATTCGGTATTACTTTTGTGAATATTTAAAATTTTAATAATATTATATATTGTATAGTTTCAATGACACGCATTGAAATTCTAACCGTTGTTTTTTTCCTGGATATTGGAGTCATTCAAACCTGAAAAAGAGAAGTGTTCAGAATTGAATCGAAGAAAAGAATGGAGAAAATATCAGAAAATTGGAAACGGGAATCAACTTTTCAATTCCCATGGATAAACCCGATTGTGTCTAGGGAAAACAAAGGAAATTGTACAGTGTAAATGTCTTTATTCATTAAAACAGTATAAAATTTTTAACCTCTTTTCCTCCTCTTGTCAGATAAAAATAAATTAAAATTTAAATTTGTTTCTTATCGCTAAATGTCATTGAATAAATCAAGGATTCTCTTTTTTTTTTGTTGCTTGTGGATCCCTTGAGTCCTAACTTTACGTACTTGGATCCCTATATACACATTTGTAATGTTCCTAAATGAAATATTTATTTGTAGGTTAGTAAGAACTAATAGTTTTTTGAGTCAACTAAACAAGGTTTCAGAAAATACGAATATCTTCTAACTGCGAAATTCTGGGCTTTCCTCTACACACCAAGCCAGCCGACCAGGGAGAGGGGACCCTTGGTTCGTTGGGGGAGACCATAGGCAGAACAGGACAGAGAAGGGGC
>WUQG02374565.1:0-18041 GCA_011317285.2 Androctonus mauritanicus | reverse complement strand
TTGTAAGTTCTTCTTTCTTTAAAAAGGATATAAGTAAATTTCCAAGAAAATGCCTAAACTTTGCGACACCCCAATCGCGGCTCCGTGGCACCCTAAGGTGCCGCGGCACTCCGGTTGAAAAACACTGGTATAAACATTCGATTGATGTCGTCGATGATATCAAAATTTCGTAAATTTCATAATCTTCTGGAGGGTCTGAAGTTAGTCCTTACCTCCATGGAAAATTTGAAGTTTCTAGCATGTCTTGAAATGCCTAAACAATTTATGTGGACACAAATATATATATACAGTAGTCCGTTACTTTGACATTTATGCTATAGATCAGGCGTATCAAATTCATTTTAATTCAAGGAACATTTAATAAGTTTGTAAAATTTGCCGCGGGCTATATCACATTTAAATTTTTTTAAAATGACATTTTGGAATAAGGATTCAGATATATATATATAGAATAATTAAAAACATTGTGTAATTAAATGAATATATTACAAAAATATAGCCTATATCTTATGTTTGATTTTACTTGTAGTGAATTTTCATTAAATAATTGAAATTTCATTTACTAACATCAATGTAATAGTTGAATAGCATTTTCATTATTGATCGACATTAATCATAATCTCTCGTTATTTATATGATTTAAATTTTTCTAAATTATATCTTACATTTGAATTTATTTATAGACTTTTTTCACTATTACGATAAATAAATATCTAATAAAATATATATATAGCAGATCATATTGTGCATGCAATTAATGAATCAACAGCAGTATACAGAAAGTGGAAAAGTTTATTGTTTATTTCTGCTGTTTGAATTATCGAATTGATGAGAAGTAACCGATTTCAGAACTATAAATACAGATCCACACAATAAAAAAGTTGTTTAAAGTGCAGGTAGAAATCTTTATTTTTTTTATGTTTCTCTCGTGCCTTACTTTTGGTAATATTTATTGCGATATTTATTTTAAATGAAAGAGATAGAAAGTCTTCTCATAGGTTTATCCCTTTAAATATAGACTTCATTAAACTAATATAATGAATCGTTAATATTTACTTAAATCTTTTTGTAGTAATTTGAAACATATTGTAGATAGAGAATACTTGCGAACACCAGTTGCATAACAGAATTTATCTAAATATAATTGTATTTTGGCTGATTCTGTAAATCAAGTTAGGGCCAATTCTGAAGGGCACTTGAAGAAGGCTGGCGCAAAAACATATATTTATCGCATCGGCGATTTAAACACTGACGATTTTGGCGAGGCTATTGCGACCTATGAAGGAACTTTGAGGAGCTCGCTAAAAAACATTTTTCGAGGCGGGGATTTAAATGTTGACGAATTCGATGAAGCTAGGGCCAGAAGAAAATCAAATATGCAGAGAAAATATTTCTTCATAATTAGTTGAGAAAATTATTCTCGAATGGATAGTGGCTCCAGATGAAAGGATAGGAAGGGTGAAGTTAAATTTTCTAGCTTATAAAAACTTTCAAATAATCAAGAAATAACGAATATATGTATTATGTGAAGACACAAAGACTTCATCTATTGATTGAAAAAATTATATTCAGAGAGGATCAACAAAAGTAGAATTCTTTAAGCTTGAACAGATTTTTATTCTTATTTTGACGAAAATCAACTTTGGGGCTTCAGATTGCGTCTGATGATATTTTTTCGAATTCGAAATGGCAGATCCAATATAGCGATCAGAATTTCAAACGGATATTTTAATTTAGTCCGACTTTTATGTGTGGTCAGCCATACTAGCTATCTGGAAACAGTTTTCACTTTCCATCCAGACAACCTAAATTCGAATCAGATTCCATACTTTGGAAAATATTTGTGGTTTGATTCCGTGCTCTCAATTACCATTCTGAACAGTCAGTTATCATTTGATTCATGCGGCCTAATGGCACAGTTTCAATTCCCCACTTTATAAGTTAGTAATCAACAGATTGCTAAGGACATTGTAAAAAAGAGCACTGAGAAATAGTGTTACCTTTTAACAAAAAAATACAGCGACCAAGTTGTCATAAATATTTGCCTCTCTTCAATAGATAGGGCTCATCTATCTGTCATAGATTCGTATATTAGAATAAAAAAGAACATTGTTAGATTTTTTTTTATTATTTCGGTATGAAATTTAGCTTTACAGCAGGAAAAGAAATCATTTAATATTCTTTATAATATGCAGTACTCAAATGATTTCTTTTCCTTCTGTATAGCTGAATTATTATTATAATATGATAAAAATTTTAGAGTGAAATTTATTTGCAGAATATTATTTTACATTTGTTGTATTTATTCCGCTCTTCGATTACTATAAATAATTCGATTTCAATTATTATTGCTATACTTTCTTGAAATGTTCTGTTTTTGTACAAATCTGAATAAAATGATACTATACATTTAATATCTAAAATTATCCATGTTCTTTTCGTAAATATCTTTCAATTTATGCTGAAATGTTTAATTTAATAAACTATTTAAAACAATATACAACAATATGGCAGCTACGATTTATCAGATTCTGAAAAGAAAAAACCAGATAGGAGAGATTATTATACTGATTTAGTATCGAAAATAATAAAAAAAAATCTATATTCTTCACTTTGAAACGAAATGAATCAAAACATTGTCAATTAATATTGTTGAGATTAATTTGTATGTAGTTTCAATGTGTTATTAATATTTAGATAGAAACTACTTAGATTCCTAAAAAAATTCTGCAATCCGCATATAAATCGCGATTTGTATCTTATGCATTTAATTGCAAATACATATGATTTATAAATATCTAAACCAAAATTTAAAGCAAAAGGTCTTGTTGAATTGAAGTTTAAATATTTTGTTAGAGCTTGTTCAGTCAATATCTTATACAGTACATCTAATGAGCAATTATAGAATTTTTTTCCACCGCCATACTTTTTAAAAAGCAATTATAAAATTTTTGAAAATTTTTTTATTAATAAATTCGAAACAATTGAATATAGGAACTTTATTATAATTTTATATTTATCGTTTAATTTAAATTATAGTATTACATTTATTATCAAATTTAAAAGTTCAGATATCTTATACTGGTAACAGATTTATTTTTTCAAATTCTCGTAATGTCAGGCGATTTTAGTAAAATAATTAAGGAAAAATAAAGGAAATCTGTATTAATCGGAGTTTTATTTAATAAAGCATTAAAATTTTATCCATCTTTATTCTAAAATAGGAATTCGATTCTAAAAATACATAAAAAAAAAAATCTTCATTTATTCCTTTTGTCAGATATTTTTACAGAGTTAATTTTTCTTTGCAAAGTGTAACTGATGAAAAAGTCTTTTTGAAAAGGCTTATTCCATACTAAAAAAACTTTTACTAAAAATTATTCGTTCTAAAAAAAAAAAAAAAAAAAAAAAAAAATAATAATAATAATAATAAATGCATTAATTTAAATTTGCGATTTATTAAAATAAAAAGCAAATGTGTCGAAGTTTTACTTTTCACATAAATTTCTGCAGGTTTATTTTACTATCACTACAACTAAGCCAAAACAAAAACTGGAAATTTTTTACTATTAATTGATTTTTTATTAACAAACTAAGTAGCAATTAAAATATTACTTTTACTATAATAGAATATTTCGAAGATTGTTTTAAATAAATTACGTACCCAGAAGTAAATGAATTCCATTCTTTCTTCGTTAGATATATCCTTTTCTTCAAGAATTTCTCTTAACAATCTTGTAAAATTCAAAATAGTAATGGTCTCGTTTCGCATTGCGGGATTATTGCATCTATAAGGATCAAAATAAGTAGATTCTAATTTAATTACGTCATGAAGAGGCAAAGAATCCACAATTATTTCCATGATAGCTCCTCTATATCCATATTGGTTAAACAAAATATCCTTTAAATAAAATAAAATAAAATAAAATAAAAAAAATCAAGAATTCAGAATTTCTGAAGTTCTAAACTTTTGTATAATTGAGAATTACTATAAAATTACAAATTGTTCTTCTGTTACTGGTCCTACAAGTGGAAGATTATCCTTCATCCACTCTCGAAATGAATTCCTTTTCAATAAAACAGTCTGAAAGAAATTAGACCATTGTCTCATTGAATTCTGAAACATGATATGTGATGGTTCTGTTCTGCGCATATTATCGAAGTAAGATGCCTAAAGAAAAATGAAAATTTTTAATTTAAAATTAAATTTTAAATTTGGCAAGATTGCAGATGATCTACTAAAAGAAAAGAATCACGCCTGTTTGCGCTTTTTTTATGGTAGGAACGACCGCAGAATGCAGACTATATGTTACATTTATTATGAGACAATTAACCAAGGATGATAATAAACAGTATAAATCAGAGAGCGCAAATAGGCAAATTCTTCATTAACAGAAATTTGTAAAATCTTATTAGTTAACTTTTTTTTAATTCTTACATATAATGAACCGATTTCGTCTGTTTCTTTTTCCATATCTTTCATGAACCAGCTATTTTCGTGTCTGCCGAATCTTATTGGTTTCAAGTTGATTGAATAGAAAGACTTCGCAACACAAAATGGACAGTTAGTAGATCTTCGATTCTCTAAACATTTTCCATCTTCGGAGCGACATATTCTGGTTCCTCTTTTCTTTATAAGAAGAAGAAAAGAATGTAAACAATTCTTGCACGCGTATTCTCCGTAGTAGTCTGTCCACGCTTGGTTTGTACATCGCGCACACACCATGTTGATATTTTCACCTGTTGAATTAAAAAGTAAAAAAATATTTTGAAAAAGTCACTAATAAATTTAAAAATTAATTGCATTTACTGAACTAATAACTAATTAATTCACATTTTAACACAACAATAGCATAAATTATATTTACTGAATAGGTCGTTAAATTATTTTCTCACCTCTGAAAGACTTAAACTTCTTAATATCTTCGCTAGTACTCATATTCAATAAAATATTACTAAAAATTATAAAGCTTTTCCTTTGATCGTTAGTGTGATTTGTATTAAATGACTTGTAAATTTGTTCAATATCGAACAATAAATATACGAATCACCAAATCAAACATAACCTTTTTTGTGTTTCTAATTGACAATAATAAGAACGTTTTGTAGATGCATTCAAAATATCATTCTTACTTAATCATTTTTACAGGAATTAAAAATTTTTAGAGGATATTTTAAAATTGCTGAGAAATTTGAAATTATATAAATCCGAAAAATTATGTAAATCGAATATTTTATTTGAAAATTACTTTTTATAAAAAAAATTATAATGAATAAATTTATTTTTTAGTATTAATATTTCAAATATAAGTGAAATAAGAGGAGATATAATTGGAAATTTAAGAATTATTTGATTTTTTCCCAAAAATTATAAATCTCTATTTTTATTTATTTATTTATATTTGAAATGTGAGAAATATACAAATAATAATTTATTCATAATTATCTATTACTTTTTGACAATAATCTATAATAATTGTACCCATTAATTACTGTTTTCTGTGGGGGAAAAAAAAATATATGCAAACAACAAAAATTATTATAATTTTTATATTACTAAACATGATAATATAAATTATTTTATATTAATTAGTATATCATATTTAGTAAAATTAAGAGGTTTTGACAAGAAATAATATTACAAAGATGCATAAAATGTAAAAAAATTCTCAAAATAATTTTTTTATTAAGAATGTAATTAATGTCATATTAGTTAAAATTACAAAATATTATATTTTTATTAAGTGTATACTATTATTATTTTTCTGCTGTTTCTAATAAACTATGTAACTTTTAAGAGTATGCCTACTTGCAAAGAATTTTTAGCCAATATTTAAATTATTCAATTTATTCTTTTTAATTAACCTTTATTATCTAGCTTTGGACAATATATAGAAAGTCTATTGTCTATTGTATAATGAGAAATAATTATTATTCTTAAGTTTTATAACTTCTAACTAAATTCTCCAGCTATTTCTACTAACTAAATTAATTTATAATTTGGAAATGTAATAAAATAATAGTTTAAAAATGAAGTCAAATTACAATAATTATTTATTACTGTAGTTTTTTATTCATCGTCAGGCGACAACTAAGGAATTGCAAAATACCTTTTTATTTTTTTTACCCGCTTTAATATGGAAGTTTCAGCGAGAGCTTTTCCTCCGAGAGATTGGTACGAAAGTACGATGTGGATTGCTGAGGACTTATCCTCCGGACGGTCCGGTGTCCGTATGGGGTCCCATCGCAGACCCTAGTGACGGATTTGGGCACCGCTAGCAGTCCCGGTTCCATATAGAGACCCGCGTATGAGACTCAGTGACGGACGCGTCAACCACCGAATGATTCGAAATGACCCCTTTAGTCGCCTTTTACGACACGCGGGATCGGACAGTGGGCATATTCTAACCCCTTACCCACAGGGGGTTGCAAAATAGCTATTCACAGCGGCGAGTTTTATAGTTTGCATGATCTTATCCTCAGCTTTTTAGAACAAAGAGCCCCAAATAAATTTACATAACCAAAACAGAAATATGTAAAAATATATTTGAATTTTTAATATAATCTGAAATTTTAAAAAAGTGATCATAATAAAATAGATATTTACCACATTTTTAAATTCTTGTTTTTATTTGAAAACTATTGAAAAAGTTAACAATGCTTACATAAAATAATCAAATATATATTATATAGATCTACATATATGCTTGTTTTTATTACAAAATTGTTTATTAATCCGTCATAAATTAAATCTTGAAATATAGAACTTTTGATTAATAAAATTGCTAAATTCCTGGGATATTGCGGAACTCAAGGAATTTTTGCCTCTTTTTAAAAGTACGGTACTGAACTATCTTTCATTGCGACAGGATGGCCGAGTGGTAACCATGTCAGTGTATCATGCAGGAGGACCCGGATTCGCATCCCGGGTTTGGTAATTCCTGAAAAGTTTTTTCGGGGTGCTGGGCCCGGCCCAGCGATCTCCGTCTTTCACCATCCGTCCTCCATTCACCGGTGTGGGAGCAGCCGGTGGTTGGAACTGACTCCGCCTCTTAGTAATCTTCCTGATTGGAAAGGGACGTAAAATATGCAAAAAAAAACTATTTTTCATTGGTAGAATTTGAAGTAGGTAGTGCCAAATAGATTCTAAAAATCATTTCAACATTTGAAAATATGGCAAACCATTAATAACGATCTGATAAAGTTCATTTGAAGATTTTGACGATGTGAAATTGTCGCTATATGAATCTTGACAAAATGCAGAAGATATCTGATTCATTTGTAATTGAAGACGAATTATATGTCCTATGACTAAATATCAAGTAATTCTTTAAGATTTTTATTTTTCTTATCCTCGTCAAATTTACTTGCAAAAAAACCTTGAAAAAAAAATTAAATTAGTTGAGCCTTTTTTGTTTTTCAACTATACAACTAATAAATTAGAAATACTATTATATATTATTTCATGCCAGTTATAGAATTATATATGACTATTAAAATTATAAATATTCTTTTAAACATACTAAATAGAAAAATATATTAATTATTTTTCGAAAAAGTATTCAATACATAATAAACTTCTAAGTAGGGTAAGTCCGGGAGAGATGGACCACTGGAAGAGATGGACCAGTTAAATATTTCTGAAACTGACCATTGTAGAGCGCTGATCTCAGTAACATATGATTGCTGTTGATTGCAACGAGGAGCGATATTATTTTCACTTTCTTTACATAAGTTGTACTGCTGAAATTCTCTAAAATATATTTCAAGTGACTCAAAAAGTTTATTTATTATGTTGATTTTAAGATAGTACACATGTTATATGATAATATTTTGGGGCCGTTGTTTCACACGTGATGTAAAACTTGTTAACCATTGATTTAGTGTGTTGTAATGGTTCTTGTCCAAACAAGTAAACAATGGCAGCCTGGTATATTCTTCCCAGATAATCGGGAGAGTTGGACCAGCCCGATTTGGGAGAGATGGACCATTGCGATATATGGATTATTTTTGAAAAGGAACTAATTTTTCGAAAAATCGTTAAAAAATAGTTTGATGTCTGTAATTTGTCGACATAAACTAGATGAAAAAAATATTTTTTATAAATAACTTACAAAATAATTAATAATATTTTTCAGAAGCATGCCAAATACTTATAAAAGGAAGTTAGGCTCCACAAAAGAAAGTGGAACAAAGAGAAGTTGTTGAAGGCCGTTAATTCAATAAATGAAAGCCTTAAAATGTTTAATAAATATTAATATTAATGCATTTTAATGTTTCTATTGACATTTCATGTAGGTCCATCTCACCCATAGATATATGGGATAGATGGACCACTTGTCAAATTTTTCTTTAATTAATAAAAAAATTATTTATATATTTTTTGCATTTTTTATCTTTATTTATTGCTATTGATTGTCACCAGGATACTATGGAATCATTTTTATTAGCAATATTGCCGTATAAGAGAAGATAAGAGCGATTCAAAAAAGGTGGTCCATCTCTCCCGGACTTATCTTATATAACACAATATTTGTTTGTTCCACATAGGCTCCCACACCATTTGAACTATCAGGGCCAAACTTTGTGGGGTGACTTTCCATAACTTTGCGGGTACATTGAGGGGATTTTTTATTTTAGATACTCTAAGGTTGCTACACATTTTGATCGTTTGTTCCATTTAGAGTCTCACACCGTTTGATTTATCGCACCAAACTTTGCAGGCCCATTCCCACGAGTAACATTGAATTCTGAATTATGACCCCAAAATGCCCAATTTTGGGGTCATAATTTAAAATATATGTTTAATCCTTCAGCTTGTTACTCTATTGTTGACGTTATAAAGTATGAATTAGGGAGTCACAAACATCATATGTGTGGCCTCATTATGACATAACAATTACTGATATTGAAAATGTTTTCCCCCGTACTAGAACGTCATCCATCCATCGGATTCGATTAACGAATCTGGACCTTTTATATACATAAATATTTAAGAAGTCAGATCTGGATTCGATCCTTGTCTTCTAAATCGAAAGCGGTAGCGTTTCCAGGTAGCCCAGCCATTCAGACCATTGAAATATTCTTAATGCTAACATTGTATTTGTTTGTAAAAATTCTCGAAATAAATGTTCTTAATGCTAAGATTTGTCTCCAAACAAATAATCTTTTCGATAGCCACGTGTTATAGTCATAGTTATCACCTTGACGAATCAGGTTCCATGCCGGATCAAACCTACAAATTTTTGTGGGGATTAAATCCGCTCCATTGAATTATCTCAGTTTTTTAATAGATCTCATCTTGATATTGAACAAACTGATGGCTTCTGAAGTAGCCCCTGCTAAACATATTAATTACGAGATCTGGCAGCATAATGACAATTCATCAAACAAATATTTTCTATGGAACATTATCTGAATCATAAAACCTTGTAAAGCTGACGCCATCTTTCTTTTCTGACTGAAAAAATTCTTAATATCTAGATCTCTTAGGAAATATCCAGCATAGGCTTTTTTTTAAAATAGATGTTCACTTTCCACTCAGAGTACTAAGTTGCGGAGTGAAACGAGGCTTCCATAGCTGGCCAACTCTGCGAGAGAGTTAGCTGGATTGTAGAGAACGATGATCTACGGTCCGGTCTGAATTATAATTTTTTTCAAGAAAGTAGCACCCGAGAATAGAATCTGGATCCTCCAGAGTGGAAATCTAAAGCACTTCTATGCTACCAATGCCTCCGAAGAGCCAACATCGAAGTGTCTTCCAGTACTATAGTCTTATGTTATAAATTCAATCCGGCAGTCCCTGTTTCTCTGAGGCTGAAATAATTCTGAATACTAAATTGAGATTTCAATTTTAAAAATTTGTTTGCCTTAAAATAGATCCCAATTTTTGTTAACCAATGATTCCAATTCGCAATTTGTTGACTATTTAATAGTGTGGCGAATATAGATTCTACTATAGACTACCTTTCCCTGTGAACAATCGGCCGAATTATCGAAGAGGAAGCTCGAAAGGCTAAGATAGAATAGTTTGAATAAATTTTCCAAAAGATTGTCCCGTTGACCGCGTTTCATATTTCCACTTATAAACGTCGACTTCCTCCATCTCATTACATACACTATTACACATTCTCACCAACGATGATACCGTTACATTCCCTAATACCCGGCACAATTCCACACAAACTCAGAGTTCTGATATCCCTTAATACTCGGCATCAAACAGTATTGCTATTTTATAAGCCTCGCTTTTCAGAAAATGGGCTGGAAAAAAATGGTATTCTGTATCATTCGCATTCATCTTTATATTAATAATATATTTGAATTCTCAGATTTAGATGGTTCATATTTTAAAAACGCAACAGATGTTAAAAAGATATTTACATCTAAGCTAAAAATCGAATTCCTAAAATTGAAAAGGAATTTTGTTACGAATATAAAAATAGTCTTTTATATAATAATTTAAATATACAAGATTCATATATAAATTAATTGCAGATACATGTAAAAATATTATATAGTAAGCTTTTCAGGTAATGAACTACTGTATTAGAGGATTCTTTCCGTCCGCCATGCTTTCTTTAAAAAGCAGTTATGAAATTGTTTCGAATTTAAAATTTTTTTTTTCAATAGAATATATGTATTTAACGATAAAATATTACACATTTGATTATAATAATTACATTTATTAGCAGAATAAAAAATTCAAGAAAAATTTTCGTTTGATAAAAACAAATTCCAGATTTCTTACATACAATATTCTCTTAATTTAAGAGATTTTTCTAAAACAAAATTTAAAATAATATTTTAAAAAGCAAAGTAAAATCGATTGTTTTTTAATTTATCAATTTTTGCATTAAAATTTTGCAGATAGAAGTCATCTAAAAATGTAAAAAATTATTTTTACTTATTCTGCTGTCCTTCGTATCATATTCCATCTATAAATTTTATTTTAAAAAAAAATAGCAATTACTGTAAACTTCTAAAAATCTTCGTTCATTCTTTAAAATAAAAAAGCCGTTATTTTTCAGAAAGTGAAATTTTCTTTGTAAAAGAGGATAGTTGGTAAAAAATAACTTATAAAAAAAATTCTATTTCTATAAATAATTCTTTCACTGGCTAATTTGGTCCTAAAAAAAGAAAAGAAAAAAAAACAGTTAAATTGCAATAAATCAAAGTGAATTCATAAAAATCTCAGAAAAAAAAGATGCGAAAATAAAATATTATATGAAATCAAATTTTATAATTTTACAGAAGTAAAATCAACATTTAGAAAAAATAAAAAAGTATTACTATTAATTGTATAAACCAAGGAGCAATTAAAAAAAATTATTTTTAACAGAATATTATTTCAAAAGTCGTTAAATAATTACCTACCATGGTCATAAGGAATATTATTTTCTGTAAATTAGTTAATTTCTTTTCTCCAACTATCCTTCGCAACGTTCTTACTTGATTCAAAATCTTAATTGTTTCTCTTCGAAACGCCAAATTTTCGCATTTATAAGGGTCAAGATAAGAATATTCTAATTTGATGACATCATGGAAAGGCAAAGAATCCAGGATTAATTCTAACATAGCGCCTCTATATTGATATTTGCGAAAGAAAGAATCCTTTAAATAAAATTAAAATTAAAAAAAAATTCAAGGTTTGGTTTTTAAACATTTGCATAAATTGAAAATTACTGTAAAAAGTTACTTTTTGTCGTTCTGCTTCTGGCTTTTGAAAACGATAATAACTGTTTATCCATTCTCGAAATGAATTTCTTTTCAATAAGAAAGTCCGAAAGAAATTCGACCATTCTTTTATCGAATTTTTCTCATGTAAGATATTTGATTGTTTATTTCTATGCAATACATTGTAGAATCGTTCCTAAAATTAAAAAAAAAAAAGCTTTTCAAATTAATATTTCAAATTTGATAAGATTATAGATGATCTGCTCGCCTGTTCGCACTTCTTATAGCAGAAACGGTGTGCAAGATGCAAAATACTTTGTATCTATTGCGAAACGATTTATAGTACGTTAGGAAGTGAGACAGGCGAATCAATTGAGAGCAGAAAATCTACAAAATCTTTTCCATCAACTTTCATTTATCCTTACAAATGATGCACCCATTTGGGCCACTATTCCTTCCACATCTTTCATATACCAGCCATTTTCGTGTCGGCCGAACCTTATTGGTTTCAAATTGACTGAATAAAGAGTCTTCGCAAAACAAAACGGACATAAATAGTAAGTATTTCTTCGATCTTCACAACATCTTCCGTCTTCGAAGGTACATGTTCTGGCTTCTCTTGTCCTTATAAGAAAGAAGAAAAAATACAAACAAGTCTTACACGCGTATTCTCCGTAATAATCTGTCCACGCCTGCTTGCGACATAACACACACAACATATTTATATTTCCACCTGTTGAATTAAAATATTTCAAAAATTATCAATAAATTAAAAAACATGTAACGAATTAACTAGTAACTAATTCTAATATTAATGCGGTAGTAACACAATTAAAATTTAATGAATAGCATAATAGATTATTTTCTCACCTCTGAAAGATTTATGCTTCTCAATATCTCCGACAGCACTCATATTTAATAAAATATTCTTTTAAAATTATAAAACTTTTTATTTGCTAGTTGTTGTGATTTATAGAAAGTATCCTATAATTTGGTTCAATGTTGAACAATTAACGAAAGCGAGTCACGAACCAAAAATAATATTTTGTTTTGGTTCCTAATGAACACTTACAAACGTTGGTATTGTTGTATTGATATATTCAAAATGCCATTCTTTATCTTGATTTATCACTTTTATTGAAATTCAGATTCTTTAGTGAATTATTTAAAATTGAATATACGATAATTAATTTAATTTTTAAATGTTGAGAAATTTGAAATTATGTAAATTCGAAAAATTATGTAAATCCATTGCGTATTTTTCTGAGATTTAAAATATGAAAAAATATAATTATTTGTGTACAATTATTTATGTATTATTTTTAGTAATAATTTGCAATAATTATATCTAATAATCACACAGGTCTGCAATATATTTATTTGAAATTACTTCTTTAAAAAAATCTGTATTGCATAAATTTATTTTTTTTAACATTCCAAAAATAGATGCATTAAGACGGAATATGATTAGAAATTTAAGGACTCAATTTGATTTTGCAGATAAAAATAAATAAATAAATAAAAAGAGAAATATTTGCTCCATCACATATAGTTTTTTATAACTTTGACATATTTATGTTATGAAAAATTAGTGAAAAAATACTACATGAAACTTATTTTGTGGCCAGTTTCTGAATATATTTATTTACAAAAACTATAAAGATTAAACTTAATTTTAATTGAAAGTCTTAATTTCCTTTAGATTATCTTCCGCAAATAAAATAAACTTTGTGTGGAGCTTATTTGTCTTGATCCCCTAATTTCATTCCTAAATCGGATGATACGTTTTTTAATAAAAAAAAAATTAGTGATCAAGAAATATCAAGAAAATTTTTCATTTTCTTGATATTTCTTGATCACTAATTCTTTTTTTAGGATTTACTAAAGATTTATGAAGACTTGTTGTAGCCTGAGTATTATAGTAAATTATAAATCATGACTAGCTATAGGTATAGCAACAGTCTTTTGTAACATTTGTGGAGTACTCAGGACACAACAAGAATCTTGAATTTAACAAATCCTAAAAAACAGTAAAAAAGATTTAAAGTTTTCTAATAGACTTTCAAAACAGTTCATTTCATTGAAGAACTCAAAAAAAAAAGAAGAAAAAAATATTTCAGAATCACTAAAAGTAAGTGCACTGGAAGATTAACGTCCGCATTTAATCAAATTTGAATATAAATTCTCAACTAACTAATATGTCTTGGCGATAAAGTATTTATAGTTTTAGAAATTTCAAGTAATTTCCGAAAATCTGGAGTTTCTCAGCTTTTCCAGAATGTCGGCAAGTTTGATGATAAATCGTCATATAGGGCCACTATTTGTGATATAACATTTTTATTGTATTTTTTCGAATTCATCACCCGAAAAATACATTAGAAACCCCTAAAACACTTAAAAAAGTTCTACCATTGCAAATGTGTGTTGTTTGTTTCTATGGAAAAAAATTTGTGTGCAAAAATAACTCTAAAAAATTAAAATGTAATAATTTTTACATTATATTTAGAAATATCAAGAAGTTTTAACAGGAATTAATATTCCAAAGAAGCATAAATGCAAAATTAAAAAAAAAATATCAATAATTATTTTCTTAATAAAGGATAATTATATCTAGTAGTTAATAAATATTTTCTTTAAAATGATACTGTTATTATTTTTCTGATATTTCTAATGAATCTATAGGTGCATTTCTTTATTGAATGGTTTTCTCAATTAGACTGGTAGTGACGGAAGTTGATTATTTCTTCTTGATAATGATATTGACGTATATCATTTTTCCTGTGATTGAATCAAAACTAACTATCCTTCCAATCACAGGAAAGATGAAACATGTCAGTTTTATTCTCGAGAAGAAATAAATAATTTCTGCAGCCATCAATCTAATCAGTGAGAAAACTATTCAATGAAGAAATGCACCCTGTAAAATTTTTAAAAGAGTTCGCTCACAAGCAATAAGGATAGAAAAAATTTTAAGCCAATATTCAAATTATTCAATTTATCTTTATTTAGCTTTAGGTAATACATGGAAATTCTATTGAATATTGTATAATCTATAAAATGCAATGTTTGACTCTTCCGCAGAAAGTCACACGTTTGACCTCTCTCAAACTCTGCATGAAAATTTCTCACGATCCCGCAGGTAACATAGGTTACCTTGAGTTGAGATCATCCTAGACTACCTAGAGGGATATTTAAGTAGCAGCGAAAATGTTTTCATTTAAATCTTTCAGAGATGGCTTAATTCAAATTTACCTAGACTAATTTTTAAATTCATTTAAACTGATTTAAATTATTTTACTAAAAATTAGCCTAAACATGAAACCGAAGTTATATTGCCATAAGAATCACCAGATAAATTATGTACTTGAAATTCCTGAGCAATGCCTGATATTCTGCTAGTCTTATATTATGCAGTATATATTTTGGTTTGTATGATTGTTGTTTTTTGGTTAAGAACTCTCCTAAACATTAGAAACCATCATTGCCAAACTCAGCAGAAATTTTTCTGATATAAGAGCAATCATTGATACTAAACAACAATCAAATATATACGATATATGATTATCATTGTGCTATCTTATAAAAAGATATAACTGTCAAACAGAGAGAGTTCTTTCCGATATGATTTAAATAACCAACCAATTTCGTGCAAAATGCTTATTGAATAAAGACTACATATGCAGCAGCTTAAATAACTTTGCAGGAATTGTTTTCATAAAATTTTTCAGAAAATTCTATCAGATTGAAAATAATGTTTGCAGAAATATATAAATCAGATTTAAATATGTTGAATGTTATAAAAAACAACGCATAATTATATAAATAGCTGTTTTTGTTATGAATTTTATATTGAAAACAATTCATTGTTGTTTTTATTTAGATTATTGAGTATTTATAAGTGAAAAATCAAGATTTTTTTTTAAACTAAACGAGTTTCAGTATTTATATTTTTGATTTTTAAAATAATCAAATTTTGAAGTTTAAAATTAAAATTTTTTTAATATCTTGAATTTTATTTTTCTGCTAGCAATTGGCAGTATTTTACTGAGAAAAAATACTGACTGTTGTCAGTATTACTTTCGCCTATTTGGACCAAATTGAGATCCTTATAATCTACCTTGGCTTTCCTTCTAATGATTATTATTTTCAAAGGATTCCTCAAAATTGATGTTTTATTACTTTCTGGCTAAATTTTCCATTAATGGTAGTAAGATATTTTGTATATTCCAAATTATCCATCATACTTTCTGGCTAAATATTCCATTAATGGTTGTAAGATATTTTGTATATTCCAACGAGTTGTCTATCATTTAACTTGATCCAAATCGTCCATCAAGGGAAATTGTCCATCAACTGCAGTCCTTCCATTAAAATATAACAGAAAATGAAAAACAATAATTGTTAAAAGTATATGGATATATGATATGTAACAAACACAAATTTAAAATATTTATTTAACTGAAGTACAGTAGTCAAACACATACAACGGTCTTAACTCTACAAGAGCAGAACAGAAACTGGCTTCAACAAAGCATAGGGACAAGCGTGAGAAAGTTCAACTCGCATTCAAATCACACAGCAGGAGATACTCCACGGGCAGAGCAAAACAATCGCAGTTCAGAAAGGGTTTAACACGTGTCTATACCAGATGTATGAACTCAGCACAATATACTATATCATCAAATATTTAATGTTTCATAAAACTTGGAAAATGACTATATTTTGTGATATATTTCTACAAATTAAAATTTTATTTTTAAATGATTTCACTTATATTCTGAATAAAAATATACATATTGCCAATATTTTTTATGCATAAAGATAATATAACTAGAGTGCGCATACCCCGTCTAACGTTGAGGAAACCGGCGCCATGTTGGTTAAGTATTGCAATATAATAAGCGTTATATTGAAATATATCACGCAATATAATATATATATTGCATATATTATATATTAATATATAATATATATATACGGATGTATAATCAAAGTAATTGTGTGGAAAAATACACAATAATTCACTAAGAAGTAAGATAGTTTGATACTGTAATGGTTTAAAGAAAATAAGCATAAAACCATAAAATGAGGACATGGGAATATTTTTTAATCAATTTGAAGAAATACAAACCATATTATACATGTTATCACTCTATACATATTAAATCTGAAATATTTTTTTTATAAAAAATAAGTTTTTTACTTTCAGCATTTTAACTGTATTTTACTAATTTAAGGTAATTTACTCAATATTTTCATAACAAAATGACTTCATTCGACCAATTTTTCCATATTCGATCAAAATAGTGATAATTCGACCATTTCGTAATGAAAAATCTATATACATCGCTGCCCCGCTATATTTAATCAATATGGCGGTCGGTTTCCTCACTGCTTATGGGAGATGCTCACTCTAGTTATATATTATATCTCTATGGTGATTAATCATGTAATCCAAATATCCTAACAAGCACAAACTCCCCTAGCGGTTAAATTTTGTATTAACTGCCAATTAATAATTATTATTTTAGTTTTTACTACAGTGCCACCATCTATCGGATTAATAATTGAATGTTTAAATTTGGGCTAAGGTCGCGCCATCTGTTATTTAATAATTAAACTAGAATTTTTGACAAATTTCTCGAAATTAAAAATTTGCCGTGTGCTGGAATCGAACCAGGAACTTCGGGTTACAGTCCAACGCCTTACCTGTTAGATTACCGAGACATCGGCAAATTTCCAATTTCGGGATGTATTTAATAATTTTGCTATTATCAGACCTAGCGAGAGCAGTGCTCCCAAACGGGCTAAATCTAGCCACGGGCCCACTTGGCACTATTCCGGCAGACAGCCTTGGCTCAAATCAGATAACTAATCATAATTCATCAATTACTTAGGGGATTAATCACGTAATCCAAATATCCTAACAAGCAAATTAGCTAATTAATAATTAAATTAGAAATTAGCCAAAAATTCTAGTTTAATTACTAAATAACAGATGGCGCCACCATAACCCTAATTTAAATAATTAATTATTATTCCGATAGATGGTGGCACCGTACTAAAAATAATAATTATTAATTGGCAGTTAATACAACATTTAAGCGCTAGGGGAGTTTGTGCTTGTTAGGATATTTGGATTATATCAGTGATTTTCAACTTCTTCATAGATGCATACCACCAAATTGAAAATTTTCAGTACACCAACAAAAATATGCTTCATATACAAATAGGAAGTCAAGATTATACAGAGTGCAAACTGATCATTCTCTAAACATAACACAAGCTGTTCTTAAGTTTTACCAGTTGGAAACATGTCCTTATTTTCTCCATTTAAATTATAAAGACTGTATTCAGATTTAAAA
>WUQG02374454.1:0-18043 GCA_011317285.2 Androctonus mauritanicus | reverse complement strand
ATTAATAAAAAATTTGTTTATATATATTTTGCATTTTTTCCTTTATTTATTACTAGTGATTTGTCACCAGAATACCATGAAATCATTTTCATCAATAATATTGCAGTATATGAGAAGATAGAGCGATTTGAAAAAAGGGGGTCCATCTCTCCCGGAATTACCCTATTTAAAATTTGGTAGCATACAAGAATAGTCATACACATGTCACTATCAAATATGGTCAAAATTGTTCTAGAGATTTGGGACATTTTTGAGTCATGATAGACATATATGTTTAATTCTTCAGATATTTTTTTTAATTTAAGTGTTTCTAAATTCTTTTATCATCTGGAAATATCTAAAATCGAAATATTAAATTAGAAAGTAGTAATCTTATTATGGTCAAATGTATCCAATGATGACACTATGCAATATTATTAAATACATGACATTATTATAATGACACTGATATAATGATGAATGATATATCGTAAAATACATTGAAATATGAAATCACGATGATTTAATAATGATCAAAATTGAAAATTTATAATAATGATGGCATCATTACAACATAATAGTGAATATAATTTTCCTTATATAGCCTCTCCCCATTTTACATAAGTTTGACTTTAGGTAAAATATTTTTCATGATTTTTTTATTATTTCTTTCAGATATAGAGCAATAAACATCTGCTGTAGATTATGAGTGCAGACATGTTAGTTTTATTTTATTAAAACTTCATATTACTTCATTTATTTATGTTTTTGTATATTGTTTATCTTAAATATCATATTACTGGTATGATATCATTCCATATGGCATTGTTTCCCTTTCAATCAAAGAACAAATATTATACCATAATATTGCACAAATGTAATCACTGTAATCATCTAGTCCTAGGAGCTTTTGATTTGGAATTTCTGTTAAAAAATTATTTTTCTAATTTAAGAAAATATGACTTATGTGAAAAAACACTTTTGTCCCAATTATTTGCATGAATTGGGAAATTGTTGTTTATAGTTATTAACTAAGCATATAAATTTTTCATAAGTAATAGAATTCAACTGTAAAATAAATCTTTTACTATGATGAAATAATATACTGTTTAAAGAAATATCCTTTATGAGTGAGGAGAAAGAGTCTCTCTTCTATTAGTTGCCTGTCATGCTTCTTTTGGTAGAATCCTTTCCTTTTTTCTTATGTTTTCCCATACTATTCTCTCTCTCATTCTTCAAAGAGTTAAATCCCAATGAGTGCATCCTTCATCTTATTTTATCTTTAATGTAAATGTTTAAATAAATGAAGTTCTAAGAGATGATTTGTATAGGTTTTAAATTATATTAATATTTTTTTAGAATCAATTGGATCTTCCTCATAACCATAAAATGAATCTTCTTGGAGGTGATTTAAAAACTCCTGAAGGCATAATTCAATGCACAGCTGCTGCAAAAGCTCTTCAGAATGCTATGAATGCCCAGATTCATCCAAGTTTGTCTTAATTGTTATTTGTTTTTAATTTTTATTTATTACAAAATTTTTAATTTAGTATTGTATTGAAATTTTTTTAAATTTTTGTTTTATCAATGTATTTCTAATTATTGTTAGGTTTGACAAAAATGGCAGCCTATCAGGAACAGAGAAAACTTTTTGAAAAATTATGCTCAAAACTCTCAGGTAGAATGGAACGTCATTTAACTAGTTTGTTTAATCATTTGGTAAGTTTGAATTAATTTTTACTAGAGTTTTCATTTCAAGAGAGATTATTTTATCATTCTTATATATTGATCTAAAACACATTAGTAATTTTATTGCATTAAATATTAAAAGTAGAGCAATGTTTACATCCATTATATAATATATTAGTAAAAAATAAATAAAGTAAATTATTAAAAATAACAGATTTATAAATTTTAATATGTTTTAACATTTAAACTTGTTTGTGTATGTATATTTTATTGATTTAGTTGACTAAATAGTAAAATAGTATTATAATATGAGGCAAGGGTCTGTTTGTCAACACCAAAGAGGAAAATGTGGAAGACAGAATAGGAGAAGTAACAGTGATATTCAGATATTGGTATTGATACAAAAATACTGTTTTTTTTCTGAATTAATTTGAAAAATTATTATTTGTAATTTATTCACATTTAAGTTTTAAAATCAACAACAATATTTTTGATAATAGAAAGAATTTTAAATATCAAATAGACATGATTATTACAAAAATTAATTAAACTTTAAATCTTACATGATAAAATTTAAATCCATTCTGTTTCAGCAAAAGTTCACACTTAAAGTTCATAACTGATCAGAATGATGTATTAAACAAACATTTTTGACTTTCTCAATGAATCAACATCAGTTGCATAGTCCAGACAGCTATGTAGTTGATATTGACCCATTGAGAGGGTTGAAAATGTTTCTATTTAATAAGTTATTTTGATTTATTAAGAGCTTTGATAAGTGTGTAGTCTTACATGATTTAGCTTAAGAAATATTACAATAATATATGTAGAATTTATATTAATGCCATGATTTTAAGTAACATCAAATATGCAGTAATAATATATTTGGCTTTGTCCTCTTCATATTTATTAAGCTGAATTTTATTTATTACTTAATTTTATTAAGCTTGAATTTTATTTATTACTTAATAAATAAAATTCAGTTTAAATCTAATCAAGAATACATTTTTTAATGATCTTGATAGAGAAGATATTAAAATTATTAATTAATACATAAGAATTAATAAATAACTGTTTTGATTTCAATGCTCCAAAAAAACTACATGACTTCTTTAATTTATACACATCCCTCTACTCCAATGTTTCTCAAAGTGTGGTCCTCAAATCTCAGAATTTGAAGAAAAAATTTATTGGTGGTGATGAAAAAATTTATATAATTTTCAACTTTATATAAAAAATACAAAAAAAATTACTTCAATAATAACTTTAAATTAAAAATTAATAAATCATAACTATAACTGCATAGCAAAATATAGATCAGATTCTAATTTGTAGATTAGTTTTGTTTGTATGCTCTGAAAAATTAAATAATTCAACACTGGAGGTTTGCTAATTTCTTTTTTCTTAAAAAAGGGATCCACAGAGAAGTCAAGTTTGAGAAACAATACTTTAGCCAAATCAATTAAATCAGTGTCAACCCAGTACATAGTGATGTTTCATCACTTTGTGCTGCAGGAATTGTTCACCTTCATTGCAGTAGTGCATCAAATACTGCAAGTTGAGATCCATTGATTGTTACTTGTGGTGTTCAGTTAGCATATGGGCCATCTACTAGCACCACTGGTTTACATCCCTCAGCCATTAGAAACTGAATTATATCTTGCATATCCTGCTTGGACAAATTTTCAATCATATCAGCCATCTTCAACATTGTCATGCATTTAAAAATGATGAAAGTGCACAGTTCAAGAGCACTGTGCATGCGCAACAAATATAGCTTCACTTTAACATCTGCATTCCTGAAATATCATCACATGGCTCATTTCGAACAGGTTTCATTTAAACACACCATATATATATACCGTGAATTTTTCTGGAAACCGAACACTTTGATTGTAATTACACCAGCATTAAAATCTGATAATCATGTGTGTTAAATCGTTTTTTGTTTCTTGGATGCAATAATAAATAAATATCGTTAGAATTAAAAATATAATATATAAATTTTCTGCGATTCCTGACATATATGCATCAGAATTGGCTCGATGCCAAAAATCATGGTGTTCGGTTTCAAGAAAAACTCACGGTATATATATACTGTATATATATCACAATAACAATGAAACACTACAAGAGACCAACATAAATTATTTTGGATCCTACATTGTGGACACTCAGTTTGACCTCAGTCAGCAAAAATATAAAATCCTTCAAGTACACCACAGTCTAAACAAGATCTGGAAGTCAACACTAATTTCAAATTCAATAAAAATAAGATTATACAACACTACCAGTCATGCTGTCTTCCTCCATGGAAGCCAAACCTGGAATTTAGTCACTGTTAAATCTTTGCAAACTGTCAACAGTTTTGCAACAACATATCTCTTTCTTATTTGGCTATTCTTGGAAAGACTACATCCACATTTCTAGAATACTTCAAGAATCTAATCAAATCCCTCTCTCAATGATCATTATAAAAGAACAACTGAAATGGATTGGGCACCAACACTCTCTCTCCCCCCCATATTTCAACAGCTGTTTTCTTCCAACCAGCCAATGATCATCGATCTAGAGGTAGACCACAAACTCAATTCTGTCAATACATCTGCAGAATCACATGCAAGATGTAGTCTCAAGCCCCACTGCAGTACACAAAGCTGCCCAGGACAGAGACATCTGGAGAAACCTTCTCCTTAGGTACCTATATTACCTTACCTATATACCTATACCTATATTACCTTATAATATAATCTTATATATATAAGGTTAATAGAGAAACTTTAAAAAATATTTACAAAGTTCTGGTACCATTGCTGTACCAGAACTTTTGTAAATATTTTTTTTATAAATTCTTTGCTAGTTTCTCTATTCACTTTTGTATGTTTAAGTGAATAAATGATAATGATGAGATGCCATTAAGTATAATAATATTTATTCCACATTCGTGGTGGATCAGTAGGTGGATGGATTAAATGTAAGATCTGTCATGGAGGGAAAAAATTAAAACAAATTAAAAATCAAATCTTATTTAAGGTCACAATAGTTAAACGATGTTCATTACTAAATTAATCTGTAAAAATTACACTGTTAGAAAATTAAATTATATATAAAATTATTGAAAGTTTTTTAGATTTGAACTCGCTAAAAAGTATGAAATATGTGCAGAATTCTATATATATATATATAAAATTTAATTCTTTTTTCTATTTATATCAAATAATAATAATTGTTTTGTTAATATTTTTTTTTGTTCTTTTTTTATAGTAAGGTATTCTCTGACATATTGGTCTCAATTATTTAGTCTCTCTTTGGTCTCAATTATTTGCATAAGTCAGATTTTGCAGAGGTTGAAAAAAATGATTTTTTAAATAAAAGTTGTAAAGAAAAAGTTATCAGAGCTAATGGATTTCTGTGACTGAACCTATAACATATCATGGCACCATACTGCTCTCTGAAAGTGAGACAATACATGGTACAATATCATACCAGTAATATGATGCTTAAGATAAACACTTGTTTGGACTTGTATCTTGCAAATACAATAAATTTTTATACTCTATAATCTCAAAAAAAATTTTTTATTTAAGCTTGGATTTATGGAGATCAGATATAAATAGGTCAGGGAATACCTATATTTTAACATTTTACTAATTATCAGTCATATTTATTTATATTATATTTTCTTTACTTTAATAAATAAATATTTTTAAATTTCAGGATTTTAATTCATTGGAACCAAGATGATTGTCCTTTCCTCTAAATCAGAGTTATTTCAGAGGGTATTTTTACATCTAAGGTTTCAAGTGTATATTTTTGAATTAATGTTCAATGAAGAAAGTGAGCATTATGGTTTGTTAAAATTAAATCGACTATAAATATACATGAAAGTCTGGGATATTTTATCTTTTGAACTGTATATTCCCTGCTGTACTGTCTCAATTTTATAATTTATCAGTGGTCAAACAGTTTGCAGCAGATATCTTATTGGTAAATGACAAAAATGATTTCCTGCCACCAAATAGCTTCTATGCAATCAATCAGCAGGATATTTATACGAATCTAAGTTTTTCTTTGTAAAATTTTCCCATTTCAGATTTGTGGGAAAATTATTTTGAATTTTATAATTATGTAAAATGATTTTATTTGTAGCATATTTTTATAGTCAAATATTTGAGAGAATTCTATTAATTTAATAAGCCTTTTTGAAATCAGTTATTCTGATAGAGAATCATTTTTTGGAAGAAAGAATACAAATCATGCCACAAAATATTCAATGTGAATAGAGTCAACTCTATGTATACAACAAAAAATAATAATAAAACCACCTTGTAAATTTGTAAATGATATCTTATTTTACTTAATTTCAATTATTACTATTTAAATGAGTAAGAATACTGTTTTCAGGAGGGAAGACTTCCCAATCACTGGATTTGGGTTTAATAAATTCATAGATTTCCAGGATTTACCTATTTAATAAAATAGCCCTAAATTATTAATAATATATTTCTTGTATAATTTTTACACTATTTTTAATTCTATTTTCAATATGCAGAATTAAAGTATTTAAGGGGGGAAATTATATTAATTTTATTGTAAATCTAGAATAAAAATACTCCATTAACTGACTATAAAGTGAAATTTTAAAAAGGGCACACCAACAATATTTCATATTTAAACTTTTGAAATGAAAACTGAATATTAGCTAAATTCTTTAATGAAAGTTCTGTCATCTTGTAATAAGATGCATTTCTGCTGAAGCATTTGAGTTTCATATATTATAAAATAGAATTTTAAATTTGAAAAACATAATAATAAAATTATTTTTATTTTAAACAAACTCCTTCCAAAAATAACTCTGTCAAATTTTAATTTAAGATAAAAATTAAGATTTTATGGTTTGTTCTAGACACTTGTATATACACAAAATTTGACATATTCTTCCTTGTAATTCTGTTTTATTTTATACTATTAAGATGGCCATAGCATAGCTGTTTGTCTTATTAGAAATTAAGATGCCCATGACTTTATCCAAAAATAAGAGAGTCTTTTTGCAATTTATTTAAATTTGCTATACTGTAGTTGCTTGTAATTTACTAATTATAAAAAATTGTTTAGCATTAAAAATATAAGAAAAAAAATATTATTTAAATTTATAAAATGCTTTGAAGAAACAATATTTATAATAAGTAGAGATGTGCAAACAAATTTTCCAATGGCGTACCAGTAACTTTACAATAAACTTGAGATTTTGAATCAAATTCAACTTTTATTTTTAATAATGATAAAAGTTGAATTTACCTAAATAACTCTTCATAGTAAAAGTTACCAGTATTTGAATCTGTCTATATTTTTATATAAAATTTTATAAAAACTTAATTTATTAGTAAATTCATCTTTTCTCATGTTTTATCACTAACAGTATAACGTTTTATTAGTAGGTGTTGAACAGTTAGCTATTTATCAAAATTGTAAGTGTTGAGGTAAATTCAGTACCAAGAATCTTTTTTATATACTTACGATTTTGATAATTAGAATAAATTATCCTGAAACATATTTTTAATTCAAATTTTAATTTTTATTAAATATAACAAAAGCAATACGTAGTAATATGCAAAGTGATTCACCCAAAATATGACAGGCGATTTTCTCCGCAACTGTGTTAGATAAGAAGTTGATCTAAACGGGAAAATTTTCATATTAAAACGATTTTTTTTTTTTGACGTATGATTCATTACTCTATCATTTAATCTGTGGCTATGTCGTCTGTAAATAGCCAACATCGGGGTGTACTTTAAAATTTTCGTAATAATGTCACCTTCTATATTACCAATAGAAAATTCTTTTTTCATTAACAAAATTCGTTTGAAGCATTTTTCAAATAACCTAATAATAATTAAAGTATAGAGCGCTTAAAATCCAGGAAATAGCACCGCACGTAAACCTTCGCCCAACCGTTCTGAGACAGCGAGTGCATTCGCATCACGCCTGCATCTTGCAGAATCCACTGCATCATGGTTTGTTTACAAATAAGGATAGAAACGGTTTTGCTATTTTTTATTTATTTTTTTTCACTCTTAAAGCAATAAATTACATTTAGGTTGGTGCAGCTAATGTTTGAATCAGCAGAACTTTTCCTACCCTTATTTGTAAACAAACCGTGCTGCAGTGGACGCTGCGTCGCTAGGCTATGCATGACGCCACTGCATTCACTGCCTACGTGCAGCTGAGTGAAGCTTTATGTGGCCGTGCTGTTTCCTGGATTTTAAACTCTCTGTAAACTTAAAAAATTATTAGTTTATTTGAAAAATGCTTCAAATGAATTTTGTTAATGAAAAAAAAAGAATTTTCTATTGGGTGATAGAAAAAGTGACATTATTATGAAAATTATAAAGTATACTCAGATTGTGCCTATTTACAGACGTTACATTGTAATGAAGCATACATCAAATAAAAGATCGTTTTAAAATGAATATCTTCTTGTTTAGATTAATTTCCTATCTAACGCAATTGCGGAGAAAATCATCTGTCACACTTTAGGTGAATCACCCTGTATAATATACTTCTATAATAGCAAATTCCATTGTAAGAACAACTGGTGAAATGCTCTCTAACCACACACACACACACACACACACACACACACACACACACACACACACACACACACACACACACACAAAAAAAAAAAAAATATATATATATATATGCACTAAAAATTTTACAGATTGAAAAAGCTTAACAAATCATTAGACAATTACAAAATAAATATTAGAAGGCAAAATAATAGACAATACTTGAAGAAATGAATATTATGCTATAACCATAAATGACTTATGAGATATCACAAATTTTGTCCCCAATATTACAACAGATAGTGATACTAAACTTTCAACTTTTAAGATAAATAAACTACTTTTTTATAATTAATTGTGAAGACAGAATTTTTGATTCTATTTATCATCATAATTTGCTTATTATACATATGATTAAAAGAAATTTATAAAAAAATAAAAATCTTTTTTCAAATGGAAAGTATTTCAATAAAAACAAGAAAACATATCAGTATACATAATGAGTTATTGGAATGTGAAATAAAATTTCATATATGAGATTTAGAAATCTTTGAAGTTGAATTATATTTTGTGGTTCCTGAGATCATGTTTTATTATTATTATTTGTCTCTCTCACCACTTTTAAATAATCTTAGATTATCCCAGATAATAAAACTGCTCCTCTGTTTATAAATAAATCAGAAAACATATTTTTTTTAATTTCAGGAAAAGTTTTATGAGTGTCTAAATTATGATAATTTTTGTTTATTGTATTTTGATAAAGAAGTATCAAATTATATAAAAAGTCATTAAAGATTAATAAAATATAGTAAAAAATGTTTTTTTCCATTAGAAAATATAGACTGCTGAAAAATAAAGTTTCATATATTCAGAAGATTGATATTAAAAATTAGTGAAAATTTGACATAAAATGCACTAATATACACCATTAATTAATCTGTATTTTGCTGCTCTTGATTGCTAAAATTCTGTACCATTGCCATATTAATATAAAAATAGGCTAACGTTTATTAATAGACAAAACTATAGTTAATACAGAGCATCGTTGACAGTTAACATTTACATATATGTAGTTAGTCCTCATTTAATCTGTTTTCATTTAATGCCAGCAATTAAAAAAATTATGATATTAACAAACTAGCTAATAAAACAATTAAGCATAATTAATATGCAAAAAATTAATATTGTAAAATCTTGCTTAATTTTCATCAAAATTTTTACAATTCATTACATTTTTTATTTTCATTTTAAGAATATAAAAATTTGTTTTAAATTTTATTTCTTTCACAACTTTTTTGTTCATTATGTGAGATCGGAGAAAACACTATTTTCTGTAAAATCTTAGCTATCCAATAAAATATTTGATATTTTTTGGTACCAACAAGTCTTATGAATAAAATGAACTATGAATAAAGAAAATTGGATCATATTTTAAAAAATGTTTGACAAAAAATCAAATGCTATGTAAATTTTCATTAATTATGTTATGTTGTATAATTAGTCGAAAAGTAACATAAATTTATTAAAATTTTGTCATTTAAAAAACATATATATTTATTAATGTTTTTTTTTTGTTTCAATCATTTTTAATTTTTTTATAAATTTTTGAATTTATATCCAAAAATCCAATATATACAAAAATCATCCATTGACATACATAAACAACTATAATATTTTCTACTTTACTTTAATTGCATGCAGATTTTTTTGACATAGCATGCCATATAGTGCAGTAAAGTAGGCTTGGCTGTGATTTCCTATGAAATGACTGGCCACTGTAAAATAATAAAAGTGCTATGCCCCTTTTTATAGCTTGAGGTTGCTTACATTAGAATTTTTTCATATTTTACTTAATTATCAATAAAAATAAAACAATAAATGAACAAATAAGTAGCAATATTGTTTATTTTGACAGAATTAACCAAAATTCTTGTATTATTGGCAAAATTTTTTCAGTTTTATTAATTTAAAGTATTAATTTAATTTAAACTCATCATACTGAAATTTCATGTTTTACTTAAAATTTCAAAAACAAATTTCTTATCTCAAAACCAAAATAAAGATTACTAAAATAGAATAGAAAGCAGAATCAATAAGATTTGATGAAAAACAACCCAAATTCTGCTAATATAGTCCATTCAAATTTTTTTTATCTTAAAATGTAATTTAAAAACAAATTTTGGCAATCAAAAAAGTTAAGACTCATCATCAGAGGCACATATTTTCATCAAATAAACACAAAAAAACCACTCTGCAGTAGTTGCACTGAGTAAATCAGAATTGAATTTTTTTTTTTATTCCACTTCCATGGCATATATACACATCATTGGACCTCAATGCGTTAAAATTAACTAGATTTTTGCAATTTTTGTAATAAAGCTGTGCAAGAATAATAGAAATATTGAATACATATTAATATTTTTTTTAATAATTTATAATAATCATAATAATAATAATAATAATAATAATAATAATAATTAACAACAATGTATATATATATATATATTAAATAAATACTTTGCTTTCTAAACCATATAAAAAAAACAGCACTAAAGGCAAAAGATTTTTAATAAGGCATAATGCTTTCGGACTACTTGGAATCCCTCGTCAGTGCCAAATACTTGATTATATAACATAAAACAAATTTCATTTTCAAGAAATTCATTTTATGTTATATAATTGGGTATTTGGCACTGATGAGGGACTCCAAGTAGTCCAAAAGTGTTATGCCTTATTAAAAATCTTTTGCTTTTAGTGCTGTGTTTTTTGTATATATGTGTATATATATATATATATAGGAATTTTAGGATGAAAAATTTGAAAACATTTTGTTTTCCATAATTCATCAATTTTGATCTATTTTTTGAAAATTTTTTGTCTCCCTGAAAATTGGTTTCTTTTAAAAGTACAGGAGTTGAAATGTTGATAAGAAATGGTTCCTATTGAAAATGCATAAATTTCATTAAAAAAATATGAAAATTAAAATTGTGAAATTTTGTTTAATTTTCATGAAAATCTTTTGAAATTTTCAGTACTTATTGCATTTTTTGTTCTCTTTTTAACAATCTAAGCACTTTTTTCAAATTTTTTTTAAAACTTTTTGTTACATATATGAGATTGACAAAAACATGATTTTTTAACCATCCAACAAAATAATTGATATTTTTAGATAGCAACAAATCTTCTGAACAAAATAAGCCATGAATGAAAAAATTTGGCCCAAATTTTCAGAAATTATTTATTAAAAAAACCAATAGTTACGTAATTTCTGTTGAATGAAGTTACATCATATAATTATTTTAAAAACTACATGAATTCATTAAAGCATTGTCATTTTTATTAATATTTCATATTTATTAACTTGTTCTTACTTCATTTACACAATTTTTTGCAGTATTTTTTATAAATTTAAATGAAAAAATTTTAACATAAATAAAAACATCATCTCATACATAATCAGCTATAATAAATTTTCTGTTCCTGTAATTGGACTGCAGATGGTTTATTGTAGCACTCAATGCCACTTATCCAAGTCTAAACTAGACTTGGTTGCAATTTCTAAGGAAGCGAGTGGTTGCTGTAAAGGAATATAAATGTTATGCCCCTTTAAATGACCTCAGGGTGTTTAAATTTCATTTTTCATGATTTTCTTCTAAATTTTGTTGAAATTGAAACAAAAAATGAATGATTAAAATATATTTTCATTTATTTTAACAGAATTAATCAATATTTTCCTATTATCTATAATATTTTTTAATTAAAATGATAAATCTATCAGCTTTCTTAGAAAATCATGTAAATAACAAGCACTATTAGCAGGAAACATCTATAAAAAGTTGTTTCCTGCTAATAGTGCTTGTTATTTATATTATTTTTTAACTTTCAACATTTTATGTGTCATTTTATTAAAAAAAATTCCAATTTTTATTAAAATTTCAAAAATATCATTTTATTGAATCCTATAATTGAAAAATCTCAATAAACAGCTTTACAAGCAAGTCTTACACATCAAAATTTTTTATTTAGTATAATGTTTTCGGACTTTGGGTAGTCCCTCTTCTGTAAATACATAGAATAAAGCTAACATAACATGTATAAAACAGAGATAAGAACTCTGTTTTTTACGTGTTATGTTAACTTTATTCTATGTATATACTGAAGAGGGACTACCCAAAGTCCGAAAACGTTATACTAAATAAAAAACTCTGATGTGTAAGATTTGCTCGTATTGCTGTTTTATTGAGATTTGAAAGAATAGCAAGTAGAATTGGAATAGTGTATAATTGGAAAAACTTGAATAGATTGGACTATAAAATCAACAAAATAGAATAAAATAAAATCCAAATTCTATTGAGTTATTCAGTTTTAAAAAGTATTTTGACAACTGAAAAAAATTTAGAAACCCGGTGAAAAACTTTTCTTTTTTTACTGCTTTTTAACTACTACTTAGACTGTTCACATAAATGAAGCACTACACAGCTGGTGTATAGATGTTAAAAAACTATAATGCAAGTACTTTCAACGCTTTTTTCTAAGTATGTATGCCTGATGATGACGCATTAGCGTCGAAAGTACTTGCATTAAAATTTTTTAACGTCTGTATACCTGCTGTGTAGTGCTTCATTTATGTGAACAGTCAATTTAGAAACCACTGTCAAAAGGGCATATTTTCAAACAAATACAAAAAAAACTGGTTTGCAAAAGCCAGATTAATAAAATCCAGAACAAATTTTTTTAACTTGTTTTTTATTGCTTTTTATCATTTTTTGTTTCACTTCTGTGATGTGTATAAATGTCAAAGGCACTGAAAGATTAAAGATATGTGGAAACATTTTCAGCTTCATAAAGTCATCACCAGCTCCATTGGATTGAACATAGAATAGTTTGAAATAGTATACTTACAAATTTACTTTGTTAGATTTGTCATGCTGTTTCAATCAGAAATTCAAAATTATTTGCATACTTATTAAAAAAAAGACAAAAAGCTTTTCTAGTAGATCAACATATAGAACTTAGAAATTACATGATCCTGTACTACAGATAAAATAAAATAGAGCATAATAAATATCTTTTTGTGTGATAAAGTGTAGCCTATTACAGAAAGTCATTCAGTGCTTGTTTCATAAATTAAATCCTATGCCTTTATAGTTTCCTGTTATCATATATTTTTTATATGCCATAATGGAGATGTAGGAATGGTCTCTAGGAGATGTCATTCATCACTATAGTCTCTCCTGTTCTGTATATACAATATTGTTGCTTCAATACTTCTAAAAATTCGGCACTCATTGCAGTTTAGAAACTGCAATGAGTGCTGAATTTTTAGGAGTATTGAAATAGTAGTAGTATGTGCAGTTTGTATATTAGAAACTAGTAATTGTTACTTCTTTTCCTTCTGTCACATAATTGACTTCCTTTGCTATACTTGTCTTGTTCTACTTCAACATTTGCTCTAAGCATTTACTAGCTAGGGCCATAGTGAAGTTACCTTTCATGACATCATTCTTGTGTTTTAGCCTTCATTTTAAAACTTTTGGATATATTATTCACCTACTCTTCTAAGTGGTCTATATCATATTTTCTGTAAGTATTATATATTGTATATACTTAACTGTATATTTGGTTGCTTTCATTCCTGAAATACCCAAAAACATTTATTATTATTATCACTCTCAATCACTCTCTCTCTCTAGGGGTTCTTCTTATATAGTATAAAACTGAATCATATAATATCTACACTTGTTCATACTGGTTTGTAAGATTATATTAGCTATTTCCACTCTCAATTAATCTTTTTCCCATTTTATAATGTATCCTATATCATCTTATATATGCCATTTATAGATTTAAATATATATCCATATACTGTATATGACCTTGGCTGATAATTTTATGGAATTTTTCATTTTTGCAATTTTTCGGTGTATATTAATTCACTTGAACAGGGTTCTAAAGGCTGCTTTCTTATAAACAGGAAAATTATCTGCTAAGCTGAGATAGACAACTGAGTAACCTGTCTATTTTTCTATACATAGTCATCTTATACTTCTGTCCTGTCCTGTTAAATTTGCTTTAATATCAAGAATTATTAAAGCAAAATTATGTCTAATTATGTCTAAAAGCTTTATTTATGTCTAATTGATTTAATTGGAGATTTAGGCCTAGTGATACAACTGTAAAAATCACATTTAAAACTTTGAATATTGTAGTTATCTCTTCAAATAAGCATAAATATCAACATATCTAGTGCAAACGTCAATTAGACTGTACATAAGAGAATAGCATCTGTTCTTCTTTAAGGATGAACTGTGTAATCTTATGGTACAAGACACTTTTTTAAGTATTTTTTTCACTTTGAAATGTAAATGCAAAAAGAATGGGCTTTTGTACATGTTGAAATATCATAACTCTTTTACTTGCTACAATAAGTAAAAACATTAATTGAGAGGATTTTACTATTTTATTTTAAATTTACTTTCCCAACACCAGTAGTAAAGATTAACAAACACAAGTGAATGAGTATTTATTACAATAAAATTACCAAGCACTATGACAGGAGAACTTTCTAAATATAAATAACTTTACTGGAAGTAGCGCTTTTGATTCCGTGTGAATCGTCTTCAGCTTCCTTTAATCAAATGTATTTGAAAGAAATTCTTTTAGTAAGAAGAATTTCTTTCAAATATGTTCGATTAAAGGAAGCTGAAGATGATTCACACGGAATCGAAAGTGCTACTTCCAGTAAAGTTATTTATATTTAGAAAGTTCTCCTGCCATAGTGCTTGATAATTTTATTGTATTAACTTTTGGCAGTGTAAGTTTTTGTTTTGTTTTCATTAAAGAATATTGTTGAGATATTTAATATTCCATCAACTTTCCATTAATTCCTTATAAAGGAATAATTGAAAGTTATAACATATCTAATTTCATTTTTCAATTCCATTTATCTGAGTTGTACGATACTCTCTTCAATGAATGCCATTAAAACAAATATTGCTTGTTTGATAGAACAACATTTGGCATTATGTTTGAAAATCAAATTATTATGCAGCAGAATGAAAACTTGTTGAAAATATGCAATATTAAGTCTTGGAGCAACTTTTAGAAAAAAAATTAATATTCACTTATGGTTATATAATGTGTAGACTTTTTTATAAATGCCCTTGTTGTTCTTATATTAATTATACATTATTTTACATTTCACTTACATTATTTGTGAAAAACTTATTTAACTAAGCTGGTATGTGTATACTGTTATTTAAAAATTCTGGTATATATAAAATGACTATGTATTCAGTTTTAAATCTCTCCCTGTTTACTTTACTGTATGCTTTTGATAATATAGGTTATCTTGATAGACAATAGTGTTATTCAAAATAATTAACAGCAAATTCTATTTTTAATTAAATATATACATATGAACAAAAAATTTCCAATTGTTAGGTGTTTTAACAATTGTTTTGAGCAAGTTAGCTGAATGTCATCACTACTGATAGATATCATTCATTTTAGCAATGTGTAGTCCTCAGAACCTAAGAGTTTGTCCATTCCTAGCTTAGAACATACTAATATATAAAATAACATTTTGACAAAGTCAAAATGGCTAAAATTTGAATTCTCATTAATTTTAAATAAAGTAATAGTTATAAGTAAATAAGAGACAAAAAAATTCAGAAAAATTATATCATTTTTTGTTATATAAAGTTTATAAAATATTTACCTGTGTAGCACAAATAACAGGCTTTCCTAACATATTGCATTTAGCAATCATCATTTTTTGTGCTAGAAAAACTTTTTCTGGTGGTATTTCAATTCCCAGATCACCTCTTGCACACATGATACCATCACTTTCACGAATTACTTCATCTATTCTGAATTTAATAATGAATGAAATAATTATAATAATATAGTAATGATCAATTTTAAGTTGAAAAGAAAACAATTACTTACTTGACAACACCTTCATGGTTTTCAACTTTAGACAAAATTAAAATATCTTTCCCTTTCTCACCTAATACTTGACGAATTTCCTTTACACCATCTCCATTTCGAATGAAAGATGCAAAAACCATATCCACCTTACAAAAATATTTTTTAAATTATAATTGAAAACATAAAAATGTTATTTTTATTCATATTAGGAAAAAATGATTTAATATATATGAAGGTTGCAGCAATATTAAATTATATGATTCAAATAATTTCCTAAAAATTTATTATTTATATTAATCAATAAATTAAAAATTTAAAAGCCATTGTAATTAAAATTAAAAACTATATTTTTCTCGAATTGTAGATTTTAATTTTTATAATTTTATTTCATGCCCTTATTTAAATTGCATTTTGAAAATAAATTTCATTGCAGAAAAGTAATTATAATTTTATATCTGTATTAAAATAAATTTTCACTACATGAAATCAAAAAGTTTAACAAAACCACTAAATTATAAAGAAGAATTAAATATAAGTAAATTAGCAACTAAAAAATTGCTAGTAGTCTCTACTTACAATGGGGTTATGTTTTTATAACTCCATTTTAGATAGAAAAAATTAAATTGAAAATGACTGACAACAGCAGTGATTTTAGTAGCAGACAATAGAAGATTGCATCCTCCAAGGTGACAAAAATCACCTGGATTTGATCCCATATCCTCTAAGTGATAAAATAATCTGAAACTGAACCCAGTCTTTCTTCATGTAAAATCACTGGAATTAAATCTGGATTCTCCAAAATGATAAGCAATTGCTTTAGTATAATTTTAATAAAGCAAAATATTTCTAACCAATATGTTATGAAAATAGACAAGTTTAGATTATTATTATAAGGGCAATTGTAACATCAAATTATAATAAATCAAATGGTTATAAAATATTTGCAATTTTTCTATTTTCACATATGATATGAAAATATGAATAATATATGTAACTACGTTTTTACATTGCCAATAAGACTTATAAGAAATAACTATAGATAATCAGCACTCTGGCAGGAAAATAAACATACTAAACAACTTGTGTTTTTATACGAATATATATATTTGTATAAATCCACAAATCGGAAGCACAAGTTGTTTAGTATGTTTATTTTCCTGCCAGAGTGCTGATTATGTATAATATGAATAATATTTGTTTGGATATAAGACTGAATTATGTCAAATAATAAATTACATAATAAACAATATGCAATAAACAATGATAAAAAAATTGTCATTTTGTTATGGATATAATATTCCATATTGATTAATATATATATACATACATATTTTATACATATAAACACAAACATACATGCACACAATATTGTTATACATACTTGGTTGTAATACAGTTAGTTCTCAGTTTGAGTTTTTGCTTTACAGTTTCTGGGTTTATAAAGTACATCAAACCTCATTATTGTTGTATATTCCAGATTACTACTGTAAAGCAAATCAGCCTTTTAATTTCTTAATGCATATAAAAAAGTAAAAAATATTTACATTATTATTCATTAACTGCACAATAGCATTAGGCATAGAAAACTCAGTCAGATGGTTGCATTTTAAAACATTCATGGATAGCGCCAAGGGGGCTGTGGCTAGATTAGCCCGTCCAGGAGCGCCGCAATCGGCCAAGTCCGATAATTCTAAATTAAATATATTTTGAAATTAGAAATCTGCCAGTGTCTTGGTAGTCTAGCTGGTAAGATGTCGGGGCGTTATCCCAAAGTCCCTGGTTCGATTCCAGGCTAAGGCAAATTTTTAATTTCAGAAAATTAGTCAAAATTATAGTATGATTATTAAATAACAGATGGTGCCACCTTAGTC